>JAOTQJ010055816.1:0-14123 GCA_025642045.1 Solanum sejunctum
TGGCCACCAAAATAATCATCTCAAAGGTAATTAAAAGATACAGTATACAGTTTGATGGGTGGAGCCCGAGGGGGTTCCATTATGAACCTAGCATAGGGACGATCCCAATACAGTTTGATGGGTGGAACTCGAGGAGGTTCATTTATGAACCTAGCATAGGGACAATCCTGATATAGTTACCACTGATCAGTTGGTTATATGATATAGTTGTGCACAGATTTTACAGTACAGATTTTACAGTAAAGGTAAAGTGATATAAAGGACGTAAAGTACATGATTCGACAGTATAACTAAGGGTGGTCCCTGATCTTCCACAGATTCAGAGTTTTATTTGAGTTGTTACTTTATATATATAGCATATCCTGCCTTACATACTCCGTACGTTATCCCGTACTAACGTCCCTTATGGGGGACCTACATTTTATGCTGCAGGTACATGTGCTAGTAGATCTCCCCAGTAGGAGTAAAGGATATTCAGCTGCTGTCATCAAGCTCCAGGTTGCTTCGGAGCTTTGTACATGTCCAGAGCTAACATGTTTTTATTCCACGGTTTGTTTACGTGGGGCTTATCCCAACCCTTGTTAGATTTTTTTCTTTATTTAGAGGCTTTGTAGACTATGTAAAGCATAGTGAAGTCATATCTCTCACTTTAGACAGTGTGGCCCCAATGGCCTAGTTATATGCATTTCCTTTTGGCTTGTTATCACTGTTTATCTTCTTAAAGGCATGTTAAACATAGAAACCCCTTATAATATGTATAGAACGCATATAGTTACAGGTTGGTTCTCCCAAGCCTTATCGACAGAGGGTGTCGGTCCGCCCTACGGGACTTTGGGGCATGACATGAGTGAAGAATGCCAGTCCACTGTGTTGATCAGTGAATAGATGTCCTATTTAATGACCTATGCCAAAGAAATGGAAGGAGAGAAAGAGAAATTGAGCAAAAGAAGGGGTCATGAGGCTAAGAGGGCTCGTTTTGAGGGTAAGTTCCAAAAGAGTCTCTGATTCCATCAAGGCTAAGGGTCTTCTCATGCATTTCAAAAAAGGAATGCCATTAACTTTCCAAGGGCCTAAGGTGTTAGATGTGTGGCTCCTATTGATGTGTGTTCAAAGTGTGGAAAGGTCATGGTGGCCCATGCTTGAGAAAAATCGGTGCTTGTTATGGTTGTAGGGAGATGGGGCATAAGGCAATTGATTTCCCCCAAAATCCTAACAAGGGTAAGGATGTTCTTCCACAGCGCTCTAATGCAGTTCCCTTGAGGAGAGGTGGCTGACAAGATTGTGTCCTATGCACAGTTGGTTTTATGCTCTAAATGGGAGGCAAGCAGTTGATGAGGTCCCTAATGATGTTACTGATATGTTGAAAATCTTTGATCTTGATGTGTATGCATTGATTGATCCAGGTGCCACTCTTTCTTTTGTTACTCCCTTTGTTGCCAAAAGTTCCATGCTGAGCCCAAATTATTGCATGAGTCATAGGAGGTGTGTACTCCTATTGTTGCATCTGTTGTTGCTATAAAAGTCAATAGAAGTTGTCCTATTTGCATCTTTCATAAAATATTGCCTTGTGATCTTGTTGAGTTAGATACGATTAATTTTGATGTTATTCTTGGTATGCATTGGTGCATGCATACTATGATTCTATTGATTGTAGAACCCATAGGGTCAAGTTCCAATTCCTAAATGAGCTCGTCCTTGAGTGGGAAGGTCAAAATGTGGTGGCCAATGGTAGATTCATCTCTTACATTAAGGCCAGAAAGTTGATCGCTAAGGGGCATCTTTATTATCTTATGAGGGATAGGTATATCGAGAACAGATTCCTTCCCCGAGAGTTAGTTCCAGTTGTAAATTAGTTTCTTGATGTCTTTCATAATGACCTTCCCGATGTTCCTCCCAAAAGGGATATAGACTTTGGTATAGACCTCCTCCTTAATACAAAACCCATTTCCATTCCCCTTTACCGTATGGCGTCGGCGGAGTTAAAGGAGTTGAAGGAACAATTGAGGGACTTGTTGGAGAAGGGTTTTATTTGTCCTAGACAATCCTCTTGGGGTGCACTGGTTTTGTTTGAAAGAAAGAAGGATGGGTAACTTAAAATGTGTATCAACTACTGGCAACTCAATAGGGTCACCATCAAGAATTGGTATCCTCTTCCAAGGATTGATGATTTGTTTGGCCAATTGCAAGGGGCTAGCCACTTCTCTAAGATAGATCTTTGGTCTGGGTATCATCAAGTGAACGTGAGGGAATGTGACATTCCCAAGATGGCCTTCCAGAATAGGTATGGGAATTATGAATTTATTGTTATGTCTTTTGGGTTGACCAATGCACCAAACATCTTCATGATCCTAATGAATAGGGCCTTTAGACCCTACCTTGATTCCTTTGTTGTGGTCTTCATTGTTGATATTTTGATCTATTCACATAGTAACGAGGAGCATATAGGCCATTTGAGAGTTATGTTGCAAAGATTGAGGGAGGAGAAATTGTAGCTAAATATGAAAAATGTAAATTTTGGTTGAAGGAGGTGGTTTTTCTAGGTGATGTGGTGTCGGGGAATGGTATTAAAGTGGATCCTAAAAAGACCAATATGATCTTGTCGTACATTAGGAGCTTCTTGGGCCTAACAGGTTACTATATGAGGTTTGTGAATAGGTTGTCTTCTATTGCTTCTCCCATGACAAAATTGACCCACAAGAAGGCTAAGTTTGTGTTGATTAATGAATGTGAGAGGATCTTCTAAGCATTGAAAGATAAACTTGTATCCGCTCTTATATTATCACTACCAGAAGGGCTAGAGGGATTTGATGTGTATTGTTGTGCTTCTAGACTTGGTTTGGGTTGTGTGCTAATGCTTCTAGGCAACTCAATGTGCATGAAATAAACTGTCCTACTCATGATCTTGAATTAGCCGCCGTGGTGTTTGCTTTGAAGATTTGGCATCATTATTTGTATGGGGTGTATGTTGATGTGCTCACCGATCATAAGAGTCTCCAATATGTCTTCACTCAAAGTTACCTCAACTTGAGGGATGTGTATTGATGTAGATTTATGAAAAGGGACATTGCCAAATTCGTTTCTAGTTATCATAGTTGTCAACAAGTCAAAGCCAAAAATCAAAGGCCAAGTGGCGTAATTCAAGGCATCGAGGTTCCTACTCAGAAATGGGAGGGTATTAATATGGATTTTTATAGTTGGATTACCCATGACTAGAAAATATTTTGAATCCATTTGGGATGTGGTTGATAGGATGACAAAATCGACTCATTTTCTACTAGTTTAGACCACATATGGGGCTAAAGATTATGCAAGGTTGTTCAATCATGAATTGGTGAGGTTACATGGGGTTCCTTTGTCCATTATATCAGATGGTGGTGCTCAATTTACTTCACACTTTTGGAGGTCCTTTCAGAGGGGTCTTGGTACTAGAGTTAAGCTTTCTACGACCTTTCACCATCAAATGGATGGAAAAGCTAAAAGAACTATCCAAACACTTGAGGATATACTTAAGACTTGTGTCTTGGAGCTTAAGGAGAGTTGGGATTATCATCTTCCATTGACTGAGTTTGCCTACAATAATAGCTATCATTCTAACATCAATATGGCTCCTTTTGAGGCTCTTTATAGTAGGTATTATAGATCATCGATCAGTTTGTTTGAGGTTGGTGATGTAGGTTTGTTGGGCCCAGAATTGGTTACAAAGGCTCTTGAGAAGTTTAGAATGATTAGAGAAAGGTTGAAGACAGCCCAAAGTCGCCAAAAGTCCTATGCCAATGTTAGAAGAAAGGATCTTGAATTCAAGGGTGGTGATTGGGTTTATTTGAAGGTGTCACCAATGAAGGGTGTGGTTCATTTTGGTAAGAAGGGCAAGTTGAGCCCAAGATATGTGGGTCTTTATGGGGTAATGAGGAGAATTGGCAAGGTGGATATGAGTTGGAATTTCCTAATAAGATGGAATTGGTTCATCTGATCTTTCATGTATCTATGTTGAGGAAATGTGTGGGAGATCCTAATGCCATTATCCCTCTGGATATTGTGGGTGTTGTTGAAGACAAATATGAAGAGGTTCCAATCTAGCTTTTGGATATGCAAGTGAAGAGGTTGAGAAAAAAAGAGATTACTTCCGTGAAGGTTCTTTGGAGCAATCAACAAGTTGAGAGTACTACTTGGGAGGCCGAAGCAGATATGCAAAAGCAATATCCTTACCTTTTCCACTCCACTCAAGCCTAAGGTATTGATCTAAGTCCTTTATATATGATCTCAAGTCTTAAGTTCAGCCCTTATGTCATTACATATATTCATGTTTAAATTGACAAGTTCATGATGATTTTACACTTAAGATGAGATTTTTGAAATGATATTTAAGGGCATTGTTGCAGGTCTATGTGGGCTAAAATTATCGTGTTTGTGTGTCTCATATATGTTTCTTCACGTTAGGGGACAAATGTTCCCAAGGGGTAGCTATTATAATGACCCTAAAAAGTGCCCAAAAATATGCCTTGGAAGTGCTTGGAATCGTAATTTACATATATCTAAGAATTCGTACGTGATATCAAAAATTTAACTTCATATTCTTATTCAAGGATTCAAATTGAGTGAAAATAGGTCTAACCTTGATTTTAGAGCAAATGATTAACAATTTCAATTTTCATAATTTTTCTTATCTAAAATCAATCTGTGATAGTGCCGTGACGCACAACTGTCATAACACTATTGTAGAAATATGTTAATTGTGCCTCCATGATAGGTCCGCATCGTGGACCAGATGTAGAACTCTGTAATTTGTTGCCAAAAATTTTATCTCGGTCCAAGTCTTTTGGATCTTGGGCCTAAGTATTCCCAAATGTGAAAATACCTATACTTAGAAGTTATTCATCCTTATATAATTATAAACATTATCCAATACTCATTCAAACACTTAACCAAATATTTTCCTCCTAAACTCAAGTCGCAAAATCCTTTTCGGATCTTAAGGATTGCACTCAATCATCGAGTATCCATCTCCAATCTTCATCAAGTTCATCTCCAAAGTTAAGGTGTGTGGTTTCTTTCATGGTTTCCTTTCACCATGATGCTCAATCTTTCTTTTACCTAAAATTACATGATTTAAAGTTGATTTACTCATGGGTCTTATTTACTTTGAAAATCACTGCACACTATTTAGGATTTATGAAATTGTGACTATTTTACTATGTTTTGGGCTATGAATCTAAGATCTAATGTGAGATTTAATGAAGGAGTTTTGATGTATATTGCTTGAGGACGTTACCATGTATTTATTGATGGTTTTAGATTGAATTTTTTGGCATGATAACACTCTTGAAATGCATTTTTTTACACTAGCACTACACACCCACCAAGTGTATGATAAAATGTCTAACTAGGGTTTCTCAAGGAACTAAAGGCCCAATAAATGTCTTATGAATTGAATGACTATATGATGGTGAAATAATGATGAAAGAAATGCATGTATATGATGATGAAAAAAGTTTATATATATATATATATATATATATGTTATTATTTCTATACTATTGGGAATTACCAAGCTTAGCTCGGGGGGTTGTAGGTTCGGGTAATCTTGTTGAGGCATTTGTACCTCGATCGCGTAGCTCAAGGGTGGTAGGTCTAGGTAACATTGTTGGGAGTCGATATCCGTCAACCTTATTTGGGGATTTGTACTCCATCAACCTTTTGGTGGGTTTGTACTCCATCAACCTTGTTGGGGGGTTTGTACTCCATCAATCTCATGAAGGAGTTTGTACCTGATGTGCCTCTCCAAGGAGGTGGTAGGCCTTAGATTTCACTAAGAATGGGCACTTCTTATATATGTATTATGTTCTATATAAGCATGACTTTCTTAAAGCATCTACCATGCATGTTATATTGCTATAGTAATATGCTCATCTGTTGCCTAATTATGCATGTTTATTATGATGCCTATCTATTGTTTTATTACATCCTACATACTTAGTATATTCAAATATAGTAACGCATACTCTATGGCTACATGATGTCACCATGTAGGAACCAGAGCACTGCTTAACCATCCTCCTCCTCCAAGTGGCTAGTACAATTATCCTATAAGCTTATTGGTAAGTCCTCTATTTCGGGGATATTACTTATGATGTCTTGCTATATATTAAGACTATCTTCATTTTGATTATGTATTTACCGAGACAGTGATCCCGGTTGCTTGTTTTGGCCCCCGCTCCTATCTATGTAGTAGAGGTATTATTGGACATGTTATGAATCTATGCTATGAGCCTTGAATCTCTTTTTCTTGATGTTTATTATATGGAAGTTTACCTTTAGTCCCCATTACCTTGTTTGTGCTTATGTCTTACTATCATTTAAATTGCTTCCGCTACCAAGGATGTATAATGATATGCTATGAGGCTTCTTCGGGATTTCTTTGGGTTCCTATTCCCTGGTCATATCTAGGCCCTGGGCTTTGGTAGTGACAATGATCGTATCAGTGTACTAGGTTGTTAGATCCTTAGAGTCCAATAGCTTGCAATGATTCAAGTCTTATTCATGGTTGTGTTGTTTACCACAACTATGAATAGGAGGTTATGAGATATTTTACGAAATGTTTCCCCTCTTCATATTCTAAGTTGTGCTACAAAGTAGTAATAAGTTCTTCCCTCTAACAATTGTTCTTTGTGATGCTAAATCATACCTAACACAAGAGGAAGATGAGCTCGCACACTCGTAGAGCAACTGGCCAATGGAGAGCTCTGGAATACTCTTACCTTACTTGTACAAGTTATGGCTAATCAAGCGAATCAACGAGCCCAAGCCCCTTATCTTCCTATATCAGCTCCTCAGGTGAGAGACTTCATGAGAACGAATCCACCAAAATTCTATGGGTCAAAGGTAGATGAGGACCCTCAAGAGTTCATTAATGAGGTCTACAAGATATTAGCTATCATGGGTGTGAGGACAAAAGTTAAGAAGGAGTTAGTAGCCTAGCAACTCAAGGGGGGTAACACAAATATGGTACAACCAATGGAAGGAAGTGAAGCGAGTCAACTATGTGTTACTTTGGGAAGAGTTCAAGGTGGCTTTCTTTAATCGATTCTTTCCTCTTAAGCTTATGAAAGCTAAATTGGTGGAGTTCATAAACTTAAAACAAGGGACTTTGATTCTGAAGGAGTGTTTCCTCAAGTTCACTCAACTTTCAAAGTATAGTCCACACTTAGTTGCTGACTCAAGATCCAGAATGAAAAAAATTTTTGTAATGGGTGTGTCCAACCTAGTGAGTGAAGAATGCCGGTCCGCTATGTTGATTGGTGAGGTGTACTTGTCCCATTTGATGACCGACGCCTCAAAACAAAAGGGGAGAAATTGAGGAAAAAAAGCGTCATGAGGCCAAAAAATGAAAGGCGAGAAATTGAGGAAAAAAAGGGCTCATAAGGCCAAGATAGCCCATTTTGTGGGTAAGATCCAAAAGGGTGGCCGATTCCATCAAGCCTAAGGTTCTTCTCATGCATTTCAAAAGAGGGTTGCCAATGAATTTCCAAGGTCCCAAGGTGTTAGTGGTGTGGCTCCTATTGATGTGTGTCTAAAGTGTGGTAAGGTTCATTGTGGCCCATGCTTGAGAAATACCAGTGCTTGTTATATTTGTGCGGATATGGGTCATAAGGAAATAGATTGCCACCAAAATCACAACAAGGGTATACAGGTTCTTACACAAGGTGATAATGCAGTTCCTTTAGGGAGAGATGTCCGATAAAATAGTACCCCAAGGCACAATTGGTTTTTTGCTCTACATGAGAGGCTATGGGTTGATGACACCCCCGATGTTGTTACTAGTATGTTGAAAATCTTTCATCCTGATATGTATGTATTGATTAATCTAGGTGCCACTATTTCTTTTATTACCCCCTTTATTGCCATAAAATTCCATGTTGAGCCCGAATTGTTGGATGAGTTATATGAGGTATTTACTCCTATTGATGTAGTTATTGTTGCTAGAAAAGTCTATATAAGTTGTCCTATTTACATCTTACGTAAAATGTTACCTTGTGTTCTTGTTGAGTTAGATATGGTTGATTTTGATGTTATTCTTTGTATGGATATGTTACATGCATGCTATGCTTCTATTGATTATAGAACCAGTAGGGTCAAGTTCCAATTCCCAAATGACTCCTTCTTGAGTGGGAAGGTCAAAATATTGTGGTCAATGGTAGATTAATCTCTTACAGTAAGGCTCGTAAACTGATCTCTATTTGGTGTCTTTATCATCTTATGAGGGTTAGGGATATGGAGTCCAAAGTCCTTCCCATAGAGTCGGTTCTGGTGGTGAATGGGTTTCTTAATATCTTTTCAAATGACCTTCCTGGTGTTCCTCCCGAAAGGAAAATAGACTTTTGTATAGACCTCCTCCCCGATAAGTAACCCATTTCCATTCCCCCTTATGATATGACCCAGGTAGAGTTCAAGTAATTGAAGGAACATTTGAGGGACTTGTTGGAGAAAGGCTTTATTAGACCTAGCCAATCCCCTTGGGATGCACTGATATTGTTTGTAAAGAAGAAGGATTGGTCACTTAGAATGTGTATTGACTACCAACAACTCAATTGGGTCACCATCAAGAATAGGTATCCTTTTCTAAGGATTGATGATTTGTTTGACCAATGCAAGGGGCTAGCCACTTCTCCAAGATTGATCTTCAGTTCAGGTATCATCAAGTATAGGTGAGGGAGTGTGACATTCCTAAGATGGCCTTTCAGACTAGGGATGGGCATTCTAAATTTTTGGTTATGTCTTTTTGGTTGACTAATGCACTGACTGTCTTCATGGACCAAATGAATAAGGTCTTTAGACCCTACCTTAATTCCTTTGTTGTTATCTTAATTGATGAAATTTTGATCTATTCACATAGTAAGGAGGAGCATATGGGCCATTTGAGAGTTGTGTTGCAAAGGTTGACGTAGAAGAAATTATATGCTAAATATGAAAAATGTGAATTTTGGTTTAAGGAGGTGTCCTTTCTAGGTCATGTGGTGTTAGTGGATGGTATTAAGGTGGATCCAAAGAAGAATGATGTGATTCAAAATTGGCCTAGTCCATTGATCTTGATAGACATTAGGAGCTTCTTGGCCCTAGCACGTTATTATTAGAGGTTTGTGAATGGGTTCTCTTTTATTGCTTCTCCAATGACAAAATTGACCTAAAAAATGCTAAGTTTGTGTGGACAGATGAATGTGAGAGGAGCTTCCATACATTAAAAGATAAACTTGTATCCGATCCTATATTGTCACTACTGGATAGGCTAGAGGGATTTGTTTTGTATTATGATGCTTCTAGAGTTAGTTGGGTTATGTGCTAATCCAAAATTATAAGGTGATAGCCTATGCTTCTAGGAAACATAAGGGGAATCAAAACAACTATCCTACTCATGATCTTGAATTAGCCACCATGGTGTTTGCTTTAAAGATTTGCCATCATTATTTGTATGGGGTGCATAATGATGTGGTCACCGATCATAAGAGTCTCTAATATGTCTGCACTCAAAAGTATCTCAATTTGAGACAAAGAAGGTAGCTAGAACTTCTTAAGGATTATGATATGAGTGTGCATTACCATCCTAACAAGGCAAATGTGGTGGTGAATGCCTTGAGTAGGGTGTCAATGGCTAGCCTAGCTAATGTTGATTATGGTGATAAAGAGGTGGCTACGGAGGTGCGTCGGTTGGCTCAATTGTGTGTTAGGCCCGAAGAGGTTAGTAATGGCGGTATTATGGTTGTTGATGATTCTAAGTCCTACTGATAGTAAAGCACAATCTTGATCCCTCCTTATTAGAGTATAAGGCCTTGGTGAAAGAGGTCAAGATGGAGGTTTTCTCCCAAGGGGGAGATGGTGCCCTTAGGTACCAAGGTTGTTATGCGTGCCTTGTGTGGATAATTTGTGGGAGAAAATCCTTGATGAGGCACATAGTTCTTCTTTTTCTATCGACCTTGGTTCAACCAAAATGTATAGAGATTTGAGAGATGTGTATTGGTGGGGAGGCATGAAGAAGGACATTGCAAAATTCATTTCTGGTTGTCATAGTCGTCAATAGGTCAAAGCCGAATATCAAAGTCCGGGTGGCCTAACTCAGACATTAATTTCCTACTTAGAAGTGGGGAGTGATTAATATGGATTTTGTAGTTGGGTTGCCCAAGAATAGAAAAGGTTTTTATTCCATTTGGGTTGTGGTTAATAGGATGACAAAAATTGACATACATTTTATGGGTTAAGACCACGTATGGGGATGAAGATTATGCAAGGTTATACATTCACGACTTGGTGAGGTTACTTGGGTTTACTTTGTCCATCATATCAGATTGTGGTGCTCAATTTACTTCACATTTTTGGAGGTCCTTTCAACAGGGTCTTGGTACTAGAGTTAAGCTTTCTACGGCCTTTCACCCTGAAATAGATAGCCTAGCCGAAAGAATTATCCATACACTTATGTATATTCTTAGGTCTTGTGTCTTAGAGGTTAAGGGTAGTTGGGATGATCATCTTCCATTTATATGTGTGAGTTCTAGCTTGAGCCTATGATTTTTTTGGATCACATGGTGTCCAAAGACGGTATGATGGTTGATACGCTAAGGTTGAGATGCTTTGCGGTTGGCCTAGGCCTACTTTTGTGTCAGGGGTTTGGAGTTTCGTCAGGTTCGTAGGGTATTACAGATGATATATTGAGGGATTGTCCATTATTACTGCTCTGTTGACTTATCGGGCTGTTTGTATGGTACGATGAGTATGAGGTTAATTTTCTGAGGCTAAAGGGGTTATTGACGATTGCTTTTATCCTAACCCTTCCTGTCTCGAGAGAGAGCTTCGTTGTGTATTATGATTCCTCCCGTATCTGGTTAGGCTATTAATTGACATAGTAAGGCTAGGTTATTGCTTATGCTTCTTGTCAAATATAGGCCACACGCGAACTACGCCATACATGACTTGGAGTTGGCTGCGGTAGTGTTTGTGCTCAAGATCTAGAGACATTATTTATATGGTGAGAATTATGATATCTATACAGACCACCGAAGCTTGCAGTATATTATGACTCAGTGGGATTTGAATTCTCGATGGGGCGGTGGATTGAGGTGTGGCTGACTATATCATCTGAGCAAGGCAGACGTGGTAGAGGATACCCTGAGTTAGAAGGTAGTGAGTATGGACAGTTTAGCATATTTGACTAAAAAAGAGCGACCCTTAACTTTGGACATCCAGTCCCTAGTTAACAAATTACTCTGATTGAATGTTTCAGATCCTATCCGATTATTGGCCTTCATTGGAGCTCAGTCTTCATTGATTGATCAAATTTGGGCCCGACAGGTCCACAATAAGTTATTAGTGGGTCTTAGAGATAGGGATTTATAGGGGTTGGTTGTCAGGCTACCATTGATTCAGATGGGTCGTCAGATTTGACAGTTTTGCATTCCTAGATGGAGGATTTAATGCAACTAATTTTATGTGAGGTATATGACTCCATATAATCTATCCACTAAGGTACAAAGAAGATGCACTATGATTTAAGATAGCATTACTAGTGGGATGGTATGAGGATGAATATTACCAATTGCGTGTCATATTGTCTTATTACCAGCAAGTAGTGAGCACCAAAGACATGTGACACTTCAGTGTTTAACCATTCCTAAGTGGAAATAGGAAAGTGTTACTACGAACTTTCATTTGGGGCTCCCTTGCACTTCTGGAGGTTATGACAATATTTAGGTTATAGTCGATTGGAGAACTAAGGCTGCACATTTCCTTCCTGTTTTATCTACCTTCAATTCTGAGCAATTAACACATATTTGTATTTAGGAGATAATTTATTTGCATGGGGTGCTAACATCTATTTTATCTAACTAAGGGTCAAAATCTACCTCTAGCTTTTAGAGGGCTTTTCGGTGAGAACTAGGCACCTAGGTTGATTTGAGTACAACATTTCATACCTAGATCAATGGCCAGTCTAAGCATACTATACAGGTTTGGGAGGATATGCTGCAAGCTTATGTGGAGTTTAGGGCTAATTAGGACTAGATTCAATTTTAACTAAGTTTGCTTATAATTATAGCTACCATACTAGCATTCAAATGACCCCATTTGAGGCACTATATGGTATGGATGCTATATGATGTCATTTAACTACAGCTCCCTTCGAAGGTATAAGTTGTTGTCAAAATATATAACCTAACCAATGTTAGTGTCAATCCATGGGTAATATTGTCTAGACTTGGAGTAATTACGAGCAATTGGGATAAATTCACCTACTTATCTCCTGAAAAGGGGGTGGTTGTAACTTCAGTAAGTAAACTCAAACTAGAAGAAAGTGTTATGAATTCAGTGAGAGAAGTAACTAGGGTATTGTGTTCCCGATGAATTCAAAACTTAGCGTAGCTGGATAATCGTAATCTTTTCTAGTATGTAGCATGTGTAACTGGTAAGTTAAGTTTACCAAACCCTTTGATCCATGTGAGAGGTACATTTTACAACATGATTTGATCCATCCTTGTAGTGTGAAATTACTAACCCTTACCTTTTGTTCCAGTACAACCACCCCTTGATTCGGTTAGGTTGATTAGACGAGAGGTATCACATCAAATCCTGTTAATTATTCCCTTATCCCATTCAATACCACCTTAACCCAGTAAGTAAGAATTAGGCAAGTTCTAATGGTGACCACTATTAAATGCATTCCAAATGGAGGGATTAATTAATACATGTATGAACACTTTCCAACATTTATCGATTATTTGACCTTACCTTATTAATTCTTCATGGATGCCACAACCCTAGTTTTGGATTAATTATGCATGATCGTTGTAGATTCTAAAATCATATTAAGGAATAACATAATTAAGCACTTAGAATGATGAATTTAAGAGCAAGAAATCCAAAATTCTCCACAAGTAATTATGATGTAATAATCTCAATGTAAAAATCACAAAGTATGAGTTCTAAAAGTGTTTGTATCCTCTCTCTTGCGTCTCTCTTCAAGAAAAACTGAAAGAAAACTATTTATATTAAGTAAAATATAAATCCAAAATAAAATAGGAAAACTAGATTCAGCAGCTCCTACGGATGAGGTTACGGGTAGTAGGTGAACTTACGGCCCGTACCTACGCATCGTACTCTCATTTTCTAAAATTAGTCTTCAACTTATGAGTCACACTTACGATTTATGGCCCCTAGAGGGTTTCATCAGCGAACTTCTCTGAACCTCTTTAAAGCTTTGAACCTCTAGGCATGACCTTATCTATGATCTATCTTCAGACTTACGACTCATAATTGGCTTCGTCTAACAATACTTTCCATTCAATATGTTTTTTGATCTTCAACCTACAGAAGCACCTATGGGCCATGAAAAAATATATGGCTCATCTGACCATTATGGATTTAACTTTTGAAACATATCGCTTCATTGGATCTGACTCACAAAACCAACTTACAACTCATGGAGTAAACCAAGGCCTATAGAGCTGTCCGTAAATCACAAAAACCTTCAATTCTACAGAACTTTTCTTGAAATCATGCCAAATCCTATAATCCTGCAAAATCAACATATAGACGCATCCAACCCACTAATATAACTTTGAGAAGTACATCAAAAGTGTGATATTTTAGTAGTTCATCAACACCCTCAACTTAAAATTGTTGTCCTCAAGAGATGGACTCAATCTACATAAGCAATATAGCAACATACAAACCTCAATCTAATGGCATACATCAGCTCTAAGTCCATCATAAATACCTAAATTAACAAATCATTGCATATCCTAACAAACCTATACAGATCAATATATGCAACAATGCATCTAAGACAAGCAAGGTTGTAACACCCCACAACTTACACTACTAGTACAAGTCAAATAAAATATGACACGGTTTGGACAAATTGACGCTAATTTTCAACGGTGCTTGAATCTAGCGTTAATGGGCTATATGTGCGTCTAGCTCTTAAGAGGGTCAAGTGAATATACGTTTTATGTCTAATTGAGGAGATTACGACATTAAAATGAAGTGAGAGAATTGAGGTTCTTGTAGGAATTAGAAGCTAGCAGGTGAGTCAGCTACTTGCTTAGCTTAAAATCGCTAGTTAAACAGAGACGAGGCTCGATGTC
>JAOTQJ010055875.1:0-14120 GCA_025642045.1 Solanum sejunctum
TGAAGGTCCAATGCATGTCTTATAAGTTTATGACTATATGATAATGACTTGATGATAAAATGAACATATGTATATGGTATTCTCTATATAGTATTGGAATGTGACCATGCCCTACTCGGGGGTTGCGCGCCGAGTAACCGTGTTAAAGGGTTTGTACCTAGATAACCATGTCGAGGGTTTTGAATCTTGATAACTATGTTTTAGGGTTCGTACCTCAGTCACAATGTGTGGTAAGGTGTGAACATCCACCAACCATGTCGGGGAGTTTGTACCTAAGCAACCATGTCAGAGTGTTTTTACTCTGGTCACCATGAGTGGTAGGGTGCAATGATCCACCAACCAATTGAAGGGGTTTGTACCTCAATCCCCAAGGGTTGTAGGGTGTGATGATACACCAATATGATAGTGGTCTCTTCCTACACATGTATTATGTTCTATGTAAGCATGTTTTACGTAAGCATTAATCATACATACTATCTTGCTATTGTGCTGCCCATTGAGAATTATTATGCATTTTGCCTATGATGCCTATCTATTGATACATTGCATTCTACA
Organism: Solanum sejunctum; assembly: GCA_025642045.1. Classification (NCBI taxonomy): domain Eukaryota; kingdom Viridiplantae; phylum Streptophyta; class Magnoliopsida; order Solanales; family Solanaceae; genus Solanum; species Solanum sejunctum. The sequence continues at coordinate 556 of JAOTQJ010055875.1, forward strand.
ATTTAGTACATTCAAACATATAATGCATATGTTATGCCAATATGATGTCACCATGTAGGAATTGGTGCACTGCTTGATCATCCTCCTCCACATGGCAAGTATGATTGTCTCTCAAGAGTGTTGTTGAGTCCTCCATTCTGCGAATGTTACTTATGATCACTTGCTATGTATTAAGACTATCTTTTATTTATGTATATATTATGAAGGTGAGCCTGGTTGTTTGTTGTGGCGCCCACTCATATCTATGTAGCGGAGGCATTGTTGGATATGTTATGTATCTATATGAGCCTCGACTCTTGTTTCTTGATGATATCATATGGAAGTTTATGATTAGGCTCAATTCCCTTGTTTATGCTTACCTCTCATTGTCATTTTAATTGTTTTCATGACCATAGATATGTAATGATATGTTATGAGGCTTGTTTGGGGTTCCTTCGAATTTCCCATTCGTCGGTCACATCTAGACCCTAAGCTTGGGTCGTGACAAAGATGGTATCAAAGCAATAGATTGTTAGATCCTAGGAGTCCAATACACTATATTAATTAGAGCATCTTTCATGGTTGTGTTATGCACCACAATATAAGTAGGAGGCTATGAGATGTTATAGAAAATGTTTCCCTTCTTCATGTTCTAAGTTGTGCTATAGAGTTGAAGTAAGTTTTTCCCCCTAAGGATTGTTCTTTGTTATGCTAGATCATGCCTTAAACAAGAGGGAGATGAGCCCGCACATCCGAGGAGCAACCGGTCAATGGAGAGCTTGGGGATGCTCTCACCTTACTTGCACAAGTTGTGGCTAATCAAGTAAATTAAGGTGCCCAAGCTCCTCATGCTCATACACAAACTTGTTGAGTGAGATACTTCATGAGAATGAAAGAAACGACCCCAAAAATTTCTTGAAAATGTGTATCAGAATACCCAAAATTTTAAATTCCATACATCTCAAAATTCATATGCGATATCGAAAATCTAACTTCATATTCTTATTCAGGGAGTCAATATTATGGGGAAGAGGGTATAACCTCGATTTAAGAGAAAAGGATTAGCAATTTCATTATTCATAATTTATCTTACCCAGAATCAATTTACCATAGTTCTGCGATGTGCACCTGTCACAGACATGTGTCAATATAACCTTAGCAACATGTCCACATTGCGAGAAAGATGCAAACTTGTTTTTTTCATTGCCAGTGAGTTTTATCTTGGTCCAAGGCTTTTGGGTCTTGGGCCTTATTGTTCCCAAATGTGTTTTTACCTATACTTAGTCATATTGCACCCTCATAACTTCCTAAACATTCCCCAATATCCTCTCAAACAATTAGCCATATTTTTCACTCCTCAAGTCTTAAAACCCTCATACGGAATTAAGGATTTCCTTCAAGCTTAGAGCCTCCATTTTCAATCTTCATCAAGAGCTTCCTCAAAGCTAAGGTATCTAGGATTTAGCCATCGGGTCCTTCTACCCATGGTACCCTAATCTCTTTTTTACTCAATTTGTATGATTTAAAATTATGACTGTTTTGCTATGTTTTGAGCTATAAATTTTGGATATATCGTAAGATTTGCTGAGAGTGTTGCAAGCTGTTGACTGATACTTTTACAATTGATTTTCTTGCATGATTTCATCTCTATATTTTATGGTTATATACTAGCATTACACACCCTCTAAGTGTTTGATAAAATGCCTAGATGTGGTTTCAATAGTAATTGCAAGTCCAAAGCATGAGATATGATATAACTGCTTTTATGATGACGAAATGAGCTTATGTATATGATATAATCTATATAAAATATTGTATTAGACAACTCCCGGTCCGAGGGGACTAATAGTCCATATAGCTTAGTTGAGGGGTTAGAATATCAAAAACAAGGGGGGTAGTTGAGATTGCCACTAACCTAGATGAGGAGATTTATACCTCACATACCAGGGTGATAGGTGTAATTATCACTAACATAGATGAGGGTTTTGTACCTCACACACTAGGGTGATGGGTGTAATCATCACTAACCTACCAACTGGTTCGTAATTTGGATACCTAGCTTAGTCTCTTTTACATATATGATATCCTATATGAGTATGATTTACTTAAGTACATTTTACTTATACATTGATCATATATGTGATATTGGTATATTATATATATTTTCTATTATTATGCATTTTGATTAAGGTGCTTATCTCTTGTTCCATTGCATCCTACATACTTAGTACAACTAAACGAACCAATGCATACTCTTTCATACATGATATCACCATGTGGCAACTGCTGACCAAGTTGATCATCCTCCTCACTTGGCTAGATCGGTACCACTCAAGCTTTTGGTGAGTCCTCCACTTTGGATACCTGGGTCGATGTTGCTCTAGTATGGATTGAGACATTCTTCTTTATTGTCTATTTTGACTATGAGGTGAGCCTGGTTGCTTTGTCTTGGACTCCACTCTTATCTAAGTATTAGAGGTGTTGTTTAACGTATTATGTATCTATGATATGATTTTGACTCTTATCTCTTAATTATGATGTTATGCAAGCTTTTTTCCCTTAGCCCTTTGCCACTATTTTTAGTCTTTATGTCTTTTATATGCTTCCGTGATTGATGATGTGTAATGATAAGTTAATTGGCTTATTTGGGGTTCCTTCGAATTCCTCATTTGTTGTGTCACATCTAGGCCCTGGGCTTGGTTCGTGACAAATTTGGTCTCAGAGCAATAGGTTGATAGATCTTCAGAGTCTAACACACCATCTCAATTAGAGTCCTATTCATAGTTATGAAGCGCGCCATGACTATGAATAGAAGACTATGAGATATTTTAGGAAATGTTGCCCTTCTTCATATTCTAAGTCATACTATAGAGTTGTGGTGAGTTTTTCCCCCTAATGATTATTCTTTTCTATGCTAGATCATACCAAACACTCATGGAAGAATGGTCCAAACTTCCAAGGAGCAACCTACTAATGCTGAGCTCTGAGATGCTCTCACTATGCTTTCCCAAGTTGTGGCCAACTAAGTCAATCTAAGGGCCCAGGCCCCTCATGCTACTACTCTAAGATCTAGGGTAAGGGACTTCATGAGGATGAATCTTCTGGTGTTCTATGGGTCAAAGGTTGATGAAAATCCATAAGAGTTCATTGATAAGGTCTACAAGATCTTGAATACCATGGGTGATATGCTAAATGAAAACGTGGAGTTGGTGGTATACCAAACCAAAGGGGTAGCTCAAATATTTCAATGGAAGGGTGTGAAGTGAATTGGTAATGTGGTGCTTTACAAAGAGCTCAATTGGCTTTCCTTAATTAGTTTTTCCCTTGTGAGCTTAGGGAATCTAAGTTGGTAGAGTTCATGAACTTGAAACAAGGTGCTATGAGTATGAGAGAGTATGCCGTCAAGTTTAATCAACTTTGAAGGTATGATCCTCATTTGGTGACAGATCATAGATCTAGGATAAATAAGTTCGTCATAGGGGTCTGGGACTTAATAAGTGAAGAATGCAAGTTTTACATTCTAATTAATGACATAGACTTATCTACATTAATGACCTATGCCAACTAAATGGAGGAGGAGAAATTAAGGAAGAGAAGGGGGCATGAGGCCAAGAGGGACCATCTTGGGGGTAAGTTCCAAAAGGGTGGCCGGTTCCATCAAGGCCAAGGGTATCATCATGCTACTAATAGGTGTTTTACCAATGACTTCCCTAGGATTGAAGGTCTTGGTGGTGTGGCGCATAATGATGTATGTCCTAAATGTGGAAGGGGCTATTGGAGCCAATGTTTGAAGGGTTCTAATGTATGCTATGAATGTTGGGAGGTTGGTCACAAGAAGATAGATTCTCCAAGAAATTGTGGCAAAGGCCATTGGGCAAATGTGGTTCCATTGGGTAGAGGTGGTCCTCATGGTGGTGCCCTAAGGCACAATTGATTATATACTATTCATGGGAGTCAAGGGGTTGGTGATGTTCCCAATGATATTACTGGTATGTTAAAAATCTTTGACTTTGATGTATATATTTTGATTGATCCGGATGCCACTCTTTCTTTTGTTACCTCCCTTATTGCTGAAAAGTTCCATATTGACCCCCAGTTGTTGCATGAGTTATGTGAGGTGTCTACTCCTATTGATGCCTCTATTATTGCGAGGAATGTTTATAGAAGTTGTCGTAGTTGTATTTTGCATAAGTTAACAACCTTGTGAGCTTGTTGAATTAGACATGGTAGATTTTGATATCATTCTCGGGATGGACTGGTTGCATGCCTACTATGCTTCTATTGATAGTAGAACTCGCAGGGTCAAGTTTTAATTCCCTAATGAGCCTGTACTTAAGTAGGAAAGTCAAGATATGGTGGTCAAGGGTAGATTCTGTTCTTGCATTAAAGCCCGTAAGTTGATCTTTAAGGGGTGTATTTACCATCTCATGAAGGTTAAAGATGTGGAGTCCAAAGTCCCTTCCATAGAGTGAGTTCCAGTTATAAATAAGTTCCTTGATGTCTTCCCAAATGACCTTCCCGGTGTTCCTCCCGAAAAAGAAATAGATTATGCTATAGACCTCCTCCTTGACACCCAACCTATCTCCATTACCCCTTACCGTATATCCCCGAGGGAGTGGAAGAAGTTAAAGGAACAATTGAAAGATTTGTTGGAGAAGGGATTTATTACACCTAGCCAATATAATTGGGTGCTCTGGTGTTGTTTGTGAAGAAGAAGGATGGGTCACTTAGAATGTGCATTGACTATCGGTAACTCAATAGGGTCACTATCATGAATAGGTATGCTCTTCCAAGGATTGATGACTTGTTTGACAAATTGTATGGGGCAAGCTATTCTCTAAGATTGATATTCGTTCTAGGTATCATCAATTGAGGGTGAGGGAACGTGATACTCCAAGATAGCTTTCCAGACTAGATATGGGCATTATGATTTTGTTGTGATGTAGTTTGGGTTGACTAATGCACCAACCATCTTTATGGACCTAATGAATAGGGTCTTCAAACCGTACCTTGATTTCTTTATTGTGGTCTTCATTGATGATATATCGATCTATTCACATAGTAGGGAGGATCATATGAGGCTTTTGAGAGGCATGTTGCAAAGATTGACAGAGGAGAGATTGTGTTCAAAATACGAAAAATGTGAATTTTAGTTGAAGAAGGTTGCATTCTTAGTCCATGTGGTGTCAAGGGATGGTATAAAAGTGAATCCTAAGAAAATAGATATGACTTGAAATTGGCCTAGACAATTGACCCCATCAGATATTAGGAGCTTCTTGGGGCTAGCGAGTTATTATAGAAGGTTTGTGAATGACTTATCCTCTATAGCTTCCCCTACGACAAAATTGACTCAAAAGAAGGTTAAGTTTGTGTAGACCTATGAGTGTGAGGATCTTCCAAATATTAAAAGACAAGCTTATGTCCGCTCCTATATTGTAACTACCAGATGGGCTTAAGGCATTTGTAGTGTATTTTGATGCTTCTCGGGTTGGTTTGTGTTGTGTGTTGATGCAAACTGGTAAGGTAATAGCTTATACTCCTATACAACTCAAGGTACATGAAATGAACTGCCCTACCCGTGATTTAGAGTTAGCCGCCATTGTGTTTGCATTGAAGATTTGGCATCACTATTTGTATGGGGTGCATATGGATGTGTTCACTATTCATAAGAGCCTAAAATATGTCTTCATTCAAAAAGATCTCAACTTGAGACAAAGAAGATGGTTAGAACTTCTTCAAGACTCTGATATAAGTGTGCACTATCATCCGAGTAAGGCAAATATGGTGGCGGATGCTTTGAGTAGGGTGTATATGGATAGCCTAGCTCATGTTGATAGTATTGTTAAGGAGGTGGCCAGGGAGGTGCATCAATTAGCTAGATTGGGGGTTAGGTTGGAAGAGGTTGGTGATGATGGTGGTGTTGTTAATGGGTCTAAGTCTTCTTTGGCTAATGAGGTGATAGCAAAACAAGATCTTGACTCCTTCTTGCTTGAATTGAAGCCCTTGGTGAAAAAGGGCAAGGTAGAGGTTTTCTCCCAAGGGGAGATGGTGCCCTTAGGTACCAAGGCAGGCTGTGTGTGCCTTGTGTTGATGGTTTGAGGGAAAAAATCCTTGATGAGGCCTATAATTCTTCTTATTCTATCCATCCCGGTTCCACCAAAATGTATAGAGATTTGAGAGAGGTGTATTGATGTGGAGGCACTTATTTCCGATTGCCATAGTTGTTAACAAGTCAAGGCTGAACATCAAAGTCTAGGTGGCCGAACCCAATACATAGAGATTTCCACTTGGAAGTGAGAGGTAATTAATATAGATTTTGTGGTTGGGTTGCCAAAGACTAGAAAACGTTTTGATTCCATTTGGGTGGTGGTTGATAGGATGATGAAATTGGCTCACTTTATAGTAATTAAGAGCACATATGGTTTTGAAGAGTATGCAAGGTCGTACTTCATGAGTTAGTGAGGTTACATGGGGTCCCTTTGTCCAGCATATTGAACCGTGGTGCATAAATCACTTCAAACTTTTGGAGGTCTTTTAAAAGGGGTCTTAGTACAAAAGTTCACCTTAGTACGACCTTTCACCCTCAAATAGATGGACACGACTAAAGAAGCATTCTAACACTTGAGGATATGCTTAGAGCATGTGTATTGGAGTTGAGGGGTAGTTGGTATGACCATCTTCCTTTGATTGAGTTTGCCTACAACAATAGTTAGCACTTTATCATCGGTATGGCTCCTTTTGAGGCTCTTTATTAGTGACATTGTAGATCACCAGTTAGTTGGTTTGACGTTTGAGAGGTGGCTTTATTGGTATTGGATCTGGTTATGGAGGCTCTTCAGAAGGTCAGGATTATTAGGGAGAGATTGAAGACAACCCAATGTCATCAAAAATCCTATGCCGATGTGAGAAGAAGAGACCTTATATGCAAAGTCAGTGATTGGGTTTATTTGAAAGTTTCTCCATTGAAAAATGTGGTTCGTTTTGGTAAAAAAGGGCAGTTGGGTCCAATATAGTTGGTACTTATGAGGTCTTGAAGAGGGTTGTCAAGGTAGCTTATAAATTGAAGTTGCCTAGTGAAACGAATTTGGTTCATCCGATATTCCATATATCTATATTGAGAAATGTGTTGGTGATCCTAATGTTATTGTATGTCTTGATGTCATGGGTGTTGTTGAGGATAACTTGACTTATGAGGAGGTTCTGATTCAGATTTTTGATAGGCAAGTGAAGATATTGAGTAACAAGGAAGTCGAATCCATCAAGATCCTTTAGAGGAACCAACAAGTTGAGAGTGCTACATGGGAGGCCAAGGTGGACATGCAAAAGCGGTATCCTTATCTTTTTCACTCCAATCAAGCCTAAGGTACTAATTCTAGGTCAGCCTAAGGTACTAATTCTAAGTCACCTATGTGAATTCAACTTTTATATTCCATCCCCTTTGTCATTCATATGCATTCATATTTAAGTTGATGAATTATGATAATTTTACACTTATGTTGAGGTTTTGAAAATGGTGTTTAAATGTAATGTTGCATTATTATTGGGGCTAATTTGTTCATGATTACTCTTGTCCTGTACGCCACTTTTACATTTGGGGATGAATGTTCCAAAGGGAGAGATATTGAAATGACTACAAAAAGTGCTAGAAAATATGCCTCAGAATGCTCAGAATTTTATATTCCATATATCTTAAAATCTGTGCGGAATATCAATTTGACTTCATATTCTTGTTAAGGGGGCAAAATTAGGGGTGAGAGGGTCTAATCCCGATTTAAGAGCAAACAAAAAGAAATTTCATTTTTTGTAATTATTCTTATCTAGAATCGATCTGCGACAGTGCACTATCATGGACATGTGTTAGTTTCACCTCTACGACAAGTTTGTGTCGCGGGCCAAACACAAACCTATGTATTTTGTTGCCAGTAATTTTGATCTCTATCCAAGGCTTTTGGGTCTTGGGCCTAAGTATTTTCAAACGTGTTTTTACCTATACTTAGTCATATTTTACCCTCATATCATCCTAAAAATTCCTCAATATCCTCTCAAATACTTATCCATATTTTTCACTCCCAAATTAAAGAATCAAAACCCTCATCTGGAATTAAGGATTTCATTCAAGCTTCAAGCCTCTATTTTCAATCTTCTTCAAGAGCTTCCTCAAAGCTAAGGTATGTAGGCTTTAGCCATTGGGTACTTCCACCCATGGTGCCCTAATTTTCTTTTTTACTCAATTTGAATGATTTAAAGTTGATTATACAAATGAGTTTTCTAGTATGAACATGTCTATGAAACTATGTTGAAGCTATGTAATGTTATCACTATTTTGCTAAGTTTTGAGCTATAAATTTTGGACATATTGTAAGATTTGATGAGGGGTTTTCATGTATATTGCTTAAGGGTGTTGCAAGGTGTTGATTGACGGTTTTATAATGAATTTTCTTACATGATTTCATCTATATATTTCATGATTTTATAGCATTACACACCCTCTAAGTGTTTGATAAAATTTTAGGATGTGGTTTCTTGAGGAATTGAAGGTTCAAAGCATAAGACATGATATATTTGACGTTATGATGATGAAATGAGCTTATACATATGATATAATCAATTTAAAGTGTTGCATTAGCCCATTCCCGGTCCCGGGGGGCTAAGATCCCAAATAGCCTAGTTGAGGGGTTAGAATCTCAAACACCAAGGTGTTTGTACTTTGGAAATCTAGCTTGGTCTCTTCTACACATATAATATCCTATATGAGCATGGGGTTACTTAAGCATGTTTTACTTATGCATTAATCATACATGCTATATTGATATGTTACGCCTATTGTCAACTATTATGTATTTTGATTAAGATGCCTATCTCTTGTTGAATCGCATTCTACATACTTGGTACATTCAAACATACTAATGCATTCTCATGCCTACATGATATCACCATGCAGGCACCTTTACACAAGTTGATCATCCTCTTCTAGGCGGCTAGATCGGTACTACTCAAGCTTTTGGTAAGTCCTATACTTTGGGGATGTTAGTCTATATTGCTCTATTATATTTTGGCATTCTTCTTTATTTTCTATTTTGACTATAAGTGTGAGTTCGGTTGCTTTGTCTTACACCATGCTCTTATCTAAGTATTAGAGGTGTTGTTGGACATATTATGTATCAATGATATGAGTTTGACTCTTGTCTCTTGATTATAATGTTATGCAAGGCTTTTGCCCTTAGACCTTTGCCCCTATTCTTACTCTTTATGTCTGCTACATGCTTCCCTGACCGATGATGTGTAATGATAAGTTAAGAGGATTGTCTAAGGTTCCTTCGGGTTTCCCATTTGGCGTGTCATGTCTACTCACTAGGCTTGGGTCATGACAATGAATTCCCAAGAATTCCATGAGTCAACGGTGCGTGAGGACCCTTAAGAGTTCGTTGATGAAGTATACAACATTTTTTCTATGATGGGTGTGAGGTCAGAGGATAAGGCAGAGTTGGTGGCCTACAAACTCAAAGGGGTGGCACAAATATGGTACAACCAATGGAAAGAGAAGAAGGGAGTCAACTATTTGGTGTTTTCGGCGGAGTTCAAGGTGGTTTTCCTTAATTGCTACTTCCCTCTTGATCTTATGGAAGCTAAGTTGGTGAAATTTATGAAATTGTGACAAGGGTTTATGAGTAGTAGGGAGTATCCCCTCAAGTTCAACAAACTTTAGATATATGATCCACATTTGTTAGCCGACTCAAGATTTAGGATGAACAAATTTGTGATGGGTGTTTCCCACTAGGTTAGTGAGAGTGTCAGCCCTCCATGTTAATTAGTGACATGGACTTTTCACATTTGATGACCTATGCTGAGCAAATGGAAGATGAGAAGTTGAGGAAGAAAAAAGGCCATGATACCAGGAGGGCCCATTTTGATGGCAAGTTCCAAACCAAAAGAGTGGCCGGTTCCACCAAGGCCAAGGATCTTCTCATGCTTCTAATAAGTAACTTGCCAATGACTTCCCAAGAACCCAAGATGTTGGTGAAGTGGTTCCTAATGAGGTATGTCCTATGTATGGTAAGGGTCATAAGGGCCCATGCTTGAGAGATACTAATGCATGCTATGGTTGTGGGGAATTGGGTCACAAAAAGTTGGATTGCCCTTGAAATTGCAACAAGGGCAAAGGGGTTCGTCAACAAGGTGCTAATGCAGTTCCTTTAGGGAGAGGTAGCCGACAAGATGGTACCCCAAGGCAAAATAGATTTTATGCTTTGCATGGGAGGTAGGGTTGATAAGGTCCCTAATGTTATTATTGATATGTTGAAAATCTTTGACTTTGATGTGTATGTGTTGATTAATCCAGGTGCCACTCTTTATTTTGTTAACCCTTTGTTGCCAAAAAGTTCCATGTTGACCCCGAATTGTTGTGTGAGTCATATGAGGTATCTACTCATGTTGTCACATCTATTGTTGCTAGGAAAGTCTACAAAAATTGTCCCATTTGCATCTTGTATAAAATATTGCCTTGTAATCTTGTTGAATTAGACATTATTGATTTTGATGTCCTTCTTGGGATGGATTAGTTGCATAAATAGTATGCTACTACTGATTGTAGAACCTGTAGGGTCAAATTTCATTTCCCAAATGAGCCCATCCTTGAGTGGGAGAGTCATGATGTGGTGGTCAAGGGTAGGTTTATCTCTTGCATTAAAGCCCGTAGATTGATCTCTATGGGGTGTCTTTATCATCTTTTGAGGGTTAGGGATGTGGATTCCAAGGTCTGCCCCATAGAGTTAGTTCTGGTCATAAATGAGTTTCTTGATGTCTTTCCAAATGACCTTCCCGGTGTTCCTCCCAAAATTGAAATATATTTTGGTATAGGTCTCTTTATCGATACATAAGCCATTTCTATTGCTTGTTACCGTATAGCCCCGGCAGAGTTGAAGGAGGTGAGGGCACAATAGGGGGATTTATTGGGGAAGGGTTTTATTAGGCCTAGCCAATCCTTTTGGGGTGTATCAGTGTTGTTTGGGAAGAAAAAGGATAGGTCCTTTAAAATGTGTATTGACTACCAGCAACTCAATAGGGTGACTATCAAGAACAGATATCCTCTTCCAAGAATTGATGATTTGTTCAACCAATTACAAGGGGCTAGGCATTTTTCTAAGGTTGATTTTCAGTCCAGGTATCATCAAGTGAAGGTGAGGGAGTGTGACAATCAAAAGATGGACTTCAGGACTAGATATGGGCATTATGAGTTTGTTATGATATCTTCTAGGTTAACTAATGCACCGGCCATCTTCATGGGCCTTATGAATAGGGTCTTCAAACCCCACCTTGATTCATTTGTTGTGGTATTCATTGATGATATTTTGATCTATTCTCATGGTGAGGAGGAGCATAGGGCTCATTTGAGGGTTGTGTTGCAAAGATTGAGGGAGGAGAGCTATATGGTAAATATGAAAAGTGTGAATTTTTATTGAATGAGGTTTCTTTCCTTGGGCATATGGTGTCGGGGAATGGCATTAAGGTTGATCCTAAGAAGATCAATGTGATTAAAAATTGGCCTAGACTGTTGACCTCATCGGACACTGGGAGTTTCTTAGGCTTAGCGTGGTATTATCGGAGATTTGTGAATGGGTTCTTTTCTATTGCTTCTCCTATGACAAAATTAACTTAAAAGAAGGCAAAGTTTGTGTAGACCGATGAGTGTGAGAGGAGCTTCCAAATCTTGGAAACATAAGCTTATGTCCGTACCTATATTATCACTATCGGATGGGATAGAGGAATTTATTATGTATTGAGATGCTTCTAGAGTTTGTTGGGTTGTGTTCAAATGCAAAATAGTAAGGTAATACCCTATGCTTCTTGGAAACTCAAGGCGCATGAAAAGAACTATCCTACCCATGATCTTGAATTATCCGACATGGTATTTGCATTAAAGATTTGGTGTCATTACTTGTATTGGGTGCATGTTGATGTGTTCACGATCATAAGAGCCTCCAATATGTCTTCAGTCAAAAAAGATTTTAACTTGAGGCAAAGGAGATGGTTGGAACTCCTTAAGGACTATGATAACAGTGTGTGTTATCATTCAGGTAAGGCTAATGTGGTGGCGGATGCTTTAAGTAGTTTATTTATCGGTAGCCTAACTTATTTTCGTGGTGGTGATAAGGAGATGGCCAGGGAACTGCATCGGTTGGCTAGATTAGGGATTAGGTTGGAGGAGTTTGCTGATGGTGATATTGCTATTGTGGATGCTTCTAAGTCCTCCTTGGTCGTTGAGGTGATAGCAAACTAAGATCATGATCCCTCCTTGTTAGAATTGAAGGCATTGGTAAAACAAGACAAAGTGGAGATTTTCTCCCAAGGGAGAGATAATGCTCTTAGATACCAAGGTAGCTTGTGTGTGCCTTGTATTGATGGCTTGATAGAAAAAGATCCTTGATGAGGCCTATAATTCATCTTAATATATTCGCTTTAGTTCTACTAAAATGTATAGGGATTTGAGAGAGTTATATTGGTAGGGAGATCTGAAGAAAGATATTACATAATTTGTGTCCAATTTCCATAGTTGTCAATAAGTCAAAGGTGAATAACAAAGACCAGTGGCCTAGCCCAAGACATAGAGATTCATACATTGAAGTGGGAGGTGATTAATATAGATTTTGTGGCTGGGTTTCCCAATATTAGAAAAGGTTTTGATTCCATTTGGGTTGTGGTTGATAATATGCAAAAATTGGCTTATTTTCTACCAGTTAAGACCATATATGGGGCTGAAGATAATGCAAGGTTGTACATCCATGAATTGGTGAGATTGCATGGGGTTCCTTTGTCTATCATATTGGATCATTGTGCTCAATTTACATCACATTTTTGGAGGTCCTTTCAAAGGGGTCTTGGTATTAGAGTTAAGCTTTTTACGTCCTTCCACACTCAAATGGATGTCCAAGCCGAAAGGACCATCAAAACCCTTGTGGATGTGCTTAGATCTTGTGTGTAAGAGCTTAAAGGTAGTTGAGATGATCATCTCCAATTGAATGAGTTTGACTACAACTATAGCTATGATTCTAGCAATGGTATGGCTCTATTTGAGGCTCTTTATGTTAAAAACTGTAGATCACAGATTGGGTATTTTGAGGTTAGGTAAGTGCCTTGTTAGGACCAGATCTGGTTATGGAGGCTATTGAGAAGGTTAGGATGATTAGAGAAAGTTTGAAGATGGCCCAAAGCAGTTAAATATCCTATGTCGATGTGAGGAGAAAGGAGCTCAAATTCAAAGTTGAGGATTAGGTCTATCTGAGGGGGTCACCCATGAAGGGTGTTGTCCATTTTGATAAAAATGGGAAGTTGAGCCTAAGATATTTGGGTCCATATAGGGTGATGAGAAGGGTTGGCGAGGTAGCTTAATGAGTTGGAATTGTCTAGAGAAATGGATTTGGTTCATGCAGTGTTTTATGTGTCTATGTTGAGGAAATATATGGGTGATACGAGTGCTATTGTACCTATTGATGTTATTAGTATTGTTGAAGATAATTTGAACTATGAAGAGGTCTTAGTTCATATTTTGGATAAATAATTGAAAAGGTCAAGGAATAAGGATGTGGCTT
>JAOTQJ010055886.1:0-14119 GCA_025642045.1 Solanum sejunctum
CGTGAAGTGGATTCTCAGATATCTTAGAGGTACCTCCAAAGTTTGTCTATGTTTTGGTATTGGACAACCTGAGTTGTATGGGTATACTGATGCAGATATGTATAGAGATGTTGATATTGCAAAGTCTACCTCGGGATACTTGATGACATTTGCTGGAGCTTTAGTTTCATGGCAATCAAAATTGCAAAAATGTGTTGCTTTGTCCACTACTGAGGCAGAATATATAGCAGCTGTTGAGGTAAGCAAGGAGTTATTATGGATGAGGAATTTTCTTGAGGAGCTTGATTTGAAACAAGAAAATTATCTCCTTTACTGTGATTCTCAGAGTGCCATACACCTTGCCAAGAATTCCGCTTTTCATTCTCGAACCAAACATATTAAGAAAAGATATCATTAGATTCGAGAAGATGTGGAGGACAAGTCATTTGAACTTGTGAAGATTCACACAAGTCAAAATTGTTCAGATATGTTGACGAAGACTTTTCCAAAGGAGAAACTCGTGTTCTGTTGAGAGAAGGCCAATTTAATTGCTTACTCCATGTAGGAGTGAGAGGGAGATTTGTTAGGAAATATCCCTCCTACATGGAGGGATAGTCCAATTTAATTTGGCCTCTTTAATTTAAGCCCAAATGCATTATTGTTTTGTCTTGGCCTATTTTTATTTCTGTGTGGAAAACATAAAAGGCAGCAAAAAAAAAATGAAAAATCAGACCAGCAGAAAAAATCAGAAAGTCAAAGAGGAAAAAAATCTGAGAGTAAAGAATAGTAGAATCCAGAAAACCACATAGTTCTGGCAGCTGGTTTTCCTTTTGGATCGGAGGACAAACGGAGTCCGTTTATCCTTAAATTTTAGTATGTTGTTCCTGACACTCTCCTCTTCAATCCTAAGAAATAGTTTTTTTGTTTTGATGCCCGAAAGATCATTTTCTGACTGCATTTTTCAGACTGTATTTTTGGTACTTTTTCCTCTATTTTTGGTGAAATTGTGAATTGTTGTCTTGCCAAGATTATTTGTTGCCTCTAGTGTTTACTAGAGAGGAGAACTTATTGTACCCACTTGATTTTGGTAATTAGTGGAAGTTTTCGTACCGTTGTTGATTGGTACCGTGGTTTTCTCCCCGATTTGGGATTTCCACGTAAATTGTGTGTTCTCTACTTTATTTCATTGTTTTAACTGCTATATTGCTGCTGTGAAAATTTGAAATTCATTGTGCCTTGTCATTCATTTTATTTATTTTGGGGAAAAATTGTATTACGCTTCCGTTGTATTTAGCTTTGCTTCCCTAACACTTCATTTTCTGTTTTTTCTTTTACAAACTTCAAGGATATAAGCTTGTTCAAGTGGACGATGGAAGGCAGAGGTCGTGAAATTAGAGTAGATGTGGCGTCAAGCTTCTCCAAGTTTTCTAAATCACCTATCTCTTCGGGCAAGCTTTCAAGTGTATAGCAGTCTGACACATCCTTCACCAAACATTTCAACTTACAAATGTTGTTTGGAAGAACTTCAATGTTTTCCATGCCACTCAAATCTAGGTCTGTCAGATGAGTTGGGTACTGAAGAGATGATGGTAGTTCCCTTATCCCACAACATGTTGAATGAATCACTAACTCTGGCTTCATTCTTTCGAGGATTCCCGTAAGTTTCCCTAATCTATAGCAATATTGTAGATCTATATATTCAAGATATTCCCCATTAATCCATGGAAAACTCCAAAGCCTCGAACACAAATTCAAATTTAACTTAATGAGTTTTTTGCAAAATCCTAAGGAATAGTGAATCTCTTCAAGATTAGTAAAGTTTTCCAGATCCAAATACTCCAAATTTGGCATTCCCGTGAAATCTGGTGTTCGAATCCAGCTTTCAGACATGCTGAGATCTAGTTTCCATAGACACGGCAAATCCTACTATACAGAATAGAGAAAGAATTATCTTTGTTTAATCTTACCCCTCAAGACCAAAAATGAATAAACACATTGGATTGTGAGAGTCAACACAATATTTGAGTGAAATTAGACATTGTTTCGTTTATCTTTATATGAAAATTACATGTCGAAAAGAAGTGTTATATTATAAAAGAAAGTAGAGTAACTTTTTGGGAGAAGAACTATTAGTTGACAACTGATTCATATTTGTCAAATGATGCGTATTTATTCTTTTAGTTAGGTGACGTCTAATAAATGATGCATATTTGTTCTTTTAATTAGAAAATCAAATTTTTAAAAATCAAAAGCTGTTTTTTTTGTTTCTAAACTATGACGTGGCTTTTTAGAAAACTACCTCACCCATTGATTTACCCATTGGTTCCAACTGAAGAACCTAATCCCTCTTTTATTTGAACCTGACTCAACCCACCTTATGACTGAATAGAAGAGAATTTTTTTTTTCATTTGAGTCAGGTGTAGAGGGGCAAACAATGAATGAGGTAGTAAAGCCACGTGATATTTTAAAACTTAAAAAGCCAATTTTATAACTCAATAAATGTATATTTGCTAAAGAAAATGGTACATATGCATAATTTGTTAGGCGACAGAGTATATATGTATTACTCTTTTAACAAAGGATCTGCTCTGAATCACAATGGGGATATTTAGCCATTTTTCTTAAAAAGTATCTTAAATAAAATGGTACCTGTGTTTCCGTCCAGAAATAATGCAGGGAACTCCCTCGGAGACAAAGATGAGCAAGCTTTCTTGGTTTAAAATTTTCTGGCAATGACTTCCAAGGATAGTCATTCCAGACTAACCAATGCAAGTTATCGAGCAGGTACTCAATAGAGTCATCACGACAATCTAAGTCGTAGGAAGCATCTTCCGAATCATTCGAAGAGTGAGGTGAAGAGAAGAATTTGACGAAACCATCAATTATGTGTAATATCCTAAGCCTTTTCATTTTGTTCATTGCCTTATTATTAAAGCATATTTCTTCAAAACAAGTAAACCAGATTGCCTCCACTGCCATGCTCCCCTGATAAAAGGATCATAACTTCACATCATGACATGCCATGTAGTAAAAATAATAACTTTTCTTTCTCCTCGCGTGCAAATATTCATCATGTTTTTTAAGAAATATATACATCGTGCAATTAATTCTATGTTCTTATAATACTTCTCTTGAATATTATTGCATTGTTTAGCCTACTTACCGTATTGTCTGTAATCACTTCTTTGAATTCTTCAGCATCCCGTATTCTGCTTCATTCTCTGGGATTCTTTTGCATTTTCACCACATATCTACCCATATCTTGAATCAAGTCATGCATTTCAATCTTATCTTTTTCAAATATTAACACAAGAGATTTATCAATTAGGACGTCCAATCCATATTCAGCTCCAAAATCACAGCTTTCAAGGATTTGCATGACTTTTGTTCTTTCATCTCCACGGAAGAAACATGCTATATCTAGAAATATCTTTTGCTCTTCGGGCTCCAAACCATCATAACTTATTTTGAGTTTTTCAATAATTTCTGAATTAGAGTTTTTCTTTATTTGTCTACCGTTCTTTTCCACTGAGCTAGGTCTTTTCTTATGGAACAAAGAGCCCCACGCCTTTAGGGCTAAAAGAAGGCCTTTAGAATGATCTTCTACCTCCAACAACAATTCCTTAAGACACTCATCTGGAACTTCTTTTTGGAAAGCAAGCTTATTGAAAAATTGCATAGCTTCCTGATCTGGAAGTGTAGGCACTTCGTATATTGCATCATCGTTCTTAATCAAATGTCGATATCTAGTTGTTACAATAAATCTGCTGCCATTACCAAACCAACCAACATCACCTGCGAAATACTCCAAATGATCACCATGATCTATGTCATCAAGCACAATTAGCACCTTCTTAGAACAAAGTCTACTCCAAATCATGCACTTCTCATCATACTTATTATTGACGTAATCATCTTTTTTCTTAAAAGTTCAGAGAGAAGGGTATTTTGTAAAGAATTGAGTTGATTATTCTTTGAATTTTCTTTAACATCCGTAAGAAAACAAGAAGCTTTAAATTGACAAGACAGAGTATCAAATATGGCTTTTGCTATTGTCATTTTACCAACTCTGCCTATTCCCCAAATCCCTACTATCCGAACATCATTGATTTCTATCTAAAATTGGGATTCATTTAAACACCACGTTGACGTAGTATAATTCTTTGAGAAAATTATGAGAACAACTTGGGACTCTTCTATAGCTTTCACAAGTTCTTCGGAGATGGAATAACCATTCTCTAGTCTTTTATCATCTAGAAAAGTGAATATCCCTCTGTTGTTCAATCCTGCGTACAAGTGACTCGTAAAATTTCCCTGGGTATCTTTGCCCCTAAAACTTAAAAAGACATCATACTTCTGTTGAGGACAATATTATGAATTACTCGCACAAGAAGAAGATGATACCATCGACTCGATTAATTGCCTGAAAAAGAAAAACAAAGTGTATGAGGACAATTGATGACATTTTGGACAAAGTTATATAGAGGAAAGAAGAATAAACAAGCAGCACTTGACATATGAAAGGTTCTATGAACTTTGGTTTACTCCATAGCTGAAATAAATTATTATTGTTGGATCTAGTCAGCTAATACATTTTCATTGAATAATTAGAAGTAATAGGTAGGAAATTTCTGTAGTGATTCTTAATGTCAGCTCCAGCATAATATTGCTCAATCTTCAACGATAAAAATAATCTAAACAAATTTCTTTATCACCAGACAATAGTTGACTTTGGAAAAGGGCAAAAAAATAAAGTTGACAAATTAATCAATTTATTAGTGCCTCCTCTTAGGGCTCTCCAAAATTCAGATCAAACCATTAACCCAACTCGATTTTTGGTTTATTAGACTTTTGTGCCGGATTATTCGCTTATTGAGTCGGTTAACAATTTATTTGAAAAATATAATGGGTTATCGGTTCAAATTTTATGATTTGGGACCCAATAACCCAATAGTAACCCAACTAGTACTGCTAGGACTTTGTTTTTATCTGTAAACTAGTAGTCATATCCGCGTGATGCGCGGAAAATTTTTAGTCTATAAAATTCAAAGATAGTATTCATAAATAAAAATTAAAGACATTGATAACACCAAACACTTCTTTCATAAACATTAATTATACAACAAAATACCTCTAAGTAATCTATTGATCACCAGATGATTATTAACGAGAATTTGCATTATGCTATTATTGGAAAATTCTATTATGGATGGCCTGAAATCACAGAGCTAAGGCGACTAATCCCCACTCAGTGCAAACTTAAAGGGGATTGCAAAATTGGATTGCTTAGCAATAGACATATCCTGATTAGGGCGATGTTATTAGAGGATTTTGTCAATCTTTTATCGAAGCCGGCATTTTACATCAATCAAAGAGGTAAATCATTTCCCATGCGAACTCTGAAGTGGGATCCTATGTTTAACCTTGCTTCGGAGACCACAACTGCTATTGCCTAGATCTCTTTTCTAGGTCTTTCTCAAACTTCTTTGGGGAAAAAGCTCTTTTTTCACTGGCTGCTGCTGTGGGTAAACCTCTTCAAGTGAATATTGCTACCAAGAATCAAACTAGACCTAGTTATGCTAGGGTTAAGGTTGAGGTTGACCTACTTGCTGACTTCTCAAAGAGGATTAAAATTGGAATAAAGAGAGGGGATGGGGAGGTTTTAGATAAGTGGATTTGGATCAAATATTATTATGTCCCGAAAATATTGTACAACTTGTATGATACAAGGGCATGCTGAGGAATAATGCTATGTGAAACACCCTGAGTTATACAAACAACAGGAAAAAAAGGAGAAGGGATAGGAAAACTAAACAAAGGAAGGAAAGAACAAGGCATAACTAGACGCAACTAAGCCTAATGAAAGTAAGGCTGAGGAAGGCACAAGAAAGAAGAGGGGAACCAGAAGGGAGATGGCTTTAATAAGCACAACAAGAAAAATGGGGGAAGACCCAAACAACTTGACATAGCTTGGCAAAGGAGAGTGCAAACAAACAATAAATTTGATGCACTAGCTGGTGATGAGGGGAGAATATAGATAGCAATGAGCCAAAGAACTAGACAACTGAGGAGAATAAGGTAGTTAATAAAAAGAAATGGATTGAAGGTGCTTTCAAGAATCCATAGCTAACAATTTCTCCAAGTAAAGTAAACACTGAAGGGACAGGACAACATAAGGTAGTAAAAGAAAATAAGGAGGCAGAAGCTGACAAAAAAGCCCCTGCTGAAAGCACCAACATGGGGGGAAGAAAAGAGGTTGTTATGGTTGCTGAAGATAGTCAGAAGTTACAAACATCTAATGCAACAACAGTGAATATGAGCAGTAACTCAGGGATACAAAATAAGCCAACCAGGTTGAACAACTTACCACTGACAATAGTGATTTGGAGAGGTTAGTTCATGGGGAAGATGTATATGGTGACAATCTAAGAACAAACTCTGAGGAAGAGGATGGAATAGATGTGAAGCAGGCTTTGAAATCCGGGAATGTGTCACCAAGGCAAACTTCCACATTGAAGGACAAGAAGGGAACCCTTTTCATCCCATTACAAGTTCAAACAAGGAGCAAGGGGAGGTCAACAGAACTCTCAATTGTTAGCACAACTTTATTTTGGAATATAAGAGCAGTTAACACTCAAAATTCTTTTGATAGGTCAATTGATCTTAACAGAAGGAATAAGTATGGTTTTATAACACTCATGAAACCATTTCAAGAACCAGGGATTATTGATTTGTATAAAAGGAACTTGGGGTTTGACTGTGCTATGACTAATGCTTCAGGAAAAGTATGGATTTTTTGGAAAGAGGGTTGGGTAAGGTTTGTTATTTTCGAATTCTATCCAGTAGCTTATCATGAAATTTACTATTGGAAGTCAGACTTTGTTCCTTACTTCAGTTATGCTAGATGCGATGCTTTGAAAAGGCTAGAATTATAGGAGGATCTGGCCAATATGGATGTTCTGGAAAGTCCCTGGCTTGTTGGTGGTGACTTTAATGTTATTCTTAATGAAGAGGAGAAGCTGGGGGCGGGCGCCTTTCACACAATATGAAGCTACTGATTTCTCTTTGTGTTTAAATGTCTGTGCATTGGAAGACATTAATTTTTTTGGAAGTAGATATACTTGGTGGAATGATAGAGTTGCTGAGGATTGCATCTTTGAAATATTAGATTGTATCCTGGCTAGCTCAGCCTTTTTACAGTTGTTTCCTCTTACTAAAACCTAGCATCTGCCTAGATAGAGGTCTGAACATGCTCCACTACAGTTAGTGTGTCATACAGATGGGGATTCAATTGTTAAACCCTTTAGGTTCCTTAATATTTTGTGCAAATGAACTCTTTTACAGAGCTAGTTTAGAAGAGTTAGCACGCTGAATTTTGGGTAACCCTTTTTTGGTTTTGCATGCCAAGTTGAATAGTGTCAAAAAAACTTTGAGGGGGTGGAGTCAGGCTACCTTTGGGAATATTTTTGTTCAAAGGGAAACTTTATAGGCTGTGATTAAATCTAAAGAATCTACTTTGGAAAATTGACCCCTCAACTGAAAATAGGGTTGCGCTCAAGAGAGTAGATGTAGAACTGAAGAGACTCATGAAGCTAGAGGGTGAATACTAAAAGCAGAAGGTGGGGATGATATAGTTTTCTCAAGGTGATAAAAATAATATTTTTTCCACTCATATGTCCAAAGGAACAGGAGAAAGTTGCATATTCATGAGATCCATGATGACCAGGGAAAGATCATCAAAAGCAATACTGAAATTGGTAGAGCAACAGTATCTTATTTTAGCAGTCTGTTTTAGGCAGAAGAATATGACTAGAACTTTCAAATGCTGGATGTAATCTCTAAGTTGATAACAAAGTAGGAGAATAAGAAATGATAAAACTTCCTGATAAAAAGGAAGTGAGAGATCAACTATTCAACTATTAAAGCAATTCCACGGTGTAGGCTTGATGAGGAGATGAAAGATCTCATTCGTAATTACGATCAAATTAAAGTTTCAACTTAGTGGGGACAGTGTAGCTGGCCCAGATGATTTTTCAGGGTTATTTTTTTAGAAGTGCTGGGAAATAGTTGGAGATGATGTAAACACTGTGGTTAGAGCATTCTTCTACGGGCAGGAACTTATAAGGTATGTGACTCATACTAATCTAGTATTAATCCCCAAAAATGAAGTAATCGGATCTTTCACAGACCTGAGACCTATTAGCTTGTTTTATCAACAAGATCATTTTAAGAGCTCTTCATGAAAGAGTAGCAAAGGTACTGCCCAAAATTATATCCCCTAATCAGTCTAGTTTTGTAAAGGGGAAAAGTATCATTGAAAATGTACTATTGATCCAAGAGATAATTAAAGATATCAACAGAAGAAATAAACATATTAACGTGGTGGTTAAGCTAGACATGGATAAGGCCTATGTAGGGTATTTTGGATATTCCTAATAAAGGTGCTTAAAAAGTTTGGCTTTTCATAGGTTATAATTGATATGGTATGGAGATTGATATCTAAATATTGGTATAATATTTCGATGAATGGTCAACTCTTATGGTTTCTTCCAAACTTCAAGAGGTCTGAAACAGGGTGAGCCTCTCTTACTCTATTTATAATAGCTTCAAAGGTGTTATCCAGGGGATTAAATTAGCTTACAGTGATGGGGAGTTTATTGGATATGAAATGCCTAGTGGAGCCCTCAATTAAACCACTTATCCTATGCAGATGACACTATTCTTTTCTGCTCAGGTGAAAGGGGTTCAATGATTAAAATAATGAAGGTATTAAAAAGGTATGAGGATGTCTTTGGTCAATTGATCAATAAATCAAAGAGTTGTTTTTATCTTCATAAAAGTACCCCTTTGATTTATAGCATTAGACTGAGAAAATTAACAGGGATGAGGCAAGGAGATTTTCCTGTTGTGTATTTAGGTTGCCCAGTCTTTTATGGGAGAAAGAGGAACATGTACTTTGAGGATCTTGTTAGAAAAATTACAAGGAAGACTTTTACATGGCAGAATAGGTACTTATCTTTTGGTGGAAAACTTATTTTAGTGAAGCATATACTACAATCAGTGCCAGTGTACCTCCTCTCAGCCATGACCCCCATAAAGACAGTATAAGGAGGATGCATCAGATTTTTGCTAAGTTCTTTTGGAGGAACACTGGAACTGAAAAGAGGAAACATTGGGCTAGCTAGGAGAGCATATGTTTCCCTACTACTGAAGGAGGTCTGAGTTTAAGATCTTTATTTGATCTGAATAAAGTAACAATGGCTAAATGGTGATGGAATTTCAGAATCAATATTGGGACTTTATGGGGTGCTTATATAGGAAACAAATACTATAAGAAATTCCACCCACTGTTAGTACAAGGAACAGGGCCCTCACACACCTGGAGAAACATGTTGAGGATCAGGGATGGAGTTGAACTATACATATGGTGGCAGATGAAGGTTGAGAATTCTAGCTTCTAGTTTGATTACTGGATAGGGGCTGGACCTCTATATTTTACTGAGGAATCTACTGTGGAGGAAGAAATAGAGGTTAAGAAGTTCTTGTAGGATGGTAGATGGAACACCCAACAAATTTAAAATGGCATACATCCTGACACAGCTGCAAGTGTGGTGGGAGAATATGTCCTGAGGAGGAGGGATTGAATGATATCCCTTGGTGGACTGGTTCCTCTAATTGACAATTCTAAGTTAGTTCAGCCTATAGTATAGTTAGAACTAGAGGACATAAAGTGGATTGGCACAGAAAGTTATGGGCTAAGCATCTTCCATATAAGATAAGCTTCTTTCTATGGAGGTTAGTAAAGCAAAAGGTTCCTACCGATGACACTCTGAGAAATATGGGAATCCCCATAGTCTTAAAGTATTGGTGTTGCATGAATGGAGTAGGGGAAATAGTGCACCATCTTTTTCTAATCTCTTCAATAGCCCAAAAGCTATGAAAGGATTTTGTTAATTGTGAAGGTTTTATCATGGAGGATTATCGAGTAGGGTGCATAATATTTAAATGGTGGAACTTTGCTTCAAAACTGAAGGGGAGGCAAATCTTATATGCCATCCCAACAATACTTGTGTGGGATCTTTGGAAGATGAGGAATGTAGTGAGACATGGGAAGAAGATAGAGTACAGTGCTCTTCATCATAAGGTTTTGAGTGCAATTCAATAGTTGATGAAGATCACATATCCTGAATATAATAGGGTGCTGCAATATTGGCTAGGTTGTTATGACTTGTTATAAAGTCATAGATGCAATGACCTACACTCTAGTCAGGTGGTTTGCACCCAGCTCAGGAGTGGTTAAGTGTAACACTGATAAAGCTTATAAAGGGAATCCTGGAGCTAGTTCTTATGGTTTTTGCTATAGGAATAGTATAAGGGATGTGATATATGTTGAGACTGGCCAACTGGAAATGGCTACTAATATTATTGTAGAAGCTACAATAATAAAAAATGTAGTGACTTATGGGGTGATGCAAGGGTATCCACACATTATAATTGAGACCGAATCATTAAGTGTGTGCAAGATTATCAGGAAAGAATGAAAAGTACCATGGGAGTTAATACACATAATTGAGGAAACATGGAGAATGATGGCCAATTAGAACATACAGGTAATATACACATATAGAGAGGCAAATTTCTTAGCTGATCACACTACAAATTTAACATTTGAAGCAGACACAAAATAATAGTCCTGGGGATTTACAGAGTTACCAAGCTCAGCTAGGAAACTAGTCAACATAGATAAACAAAACACCCCAACTTTCAGAGTCAGACCAACAAAGCAAACAGGGCAACAACTAGTAGAAATTAGTTTGGACAAACATATATACAAGATGGATGAGAATAGACATTTTTGTGCTAACTAGCCTACACTACTTCATCCCTAAAATAGTGACCCAACATCAGCAAAAGAAAGAGTTTAAAAATCTATCATCACTACGAATGTGAGAACAGGTAGAGAATCCTTGTAGCCGCATGAGCAACTCTCTTCTCCTATTGGCTCTGAAGAGAAGACGAACTCAGGAAGAAAGTGGAAAAAGGGAGGCTACAACAGTGAAGAGGAAAACTTACATGTATAGTTCTGTAGAAATGGCAATGGCTTTTAAACCCTTCATATTTCAATCCATTCCTATGGGGACGACATCTGATAAAGAAAAGATCAAGTCAGAATCCAATGAAGATAGAGAAAAGAAGGAACATGGCGATTACAAGGTTTTACCTTTGATTGCTGAATATAGAAGAACAAGAAGACGAAGGTGGAAGTTATTAATCAGCCAAAGCAAAAGCATCTTCAAGTTCAAGGACGGAAATGGCAAAAACATTTGCTATGGCAGAATTTTTGGAAGACCTAGAGTAGGAATCCTAGGGTTACTTATTTATAGAATGTTTTTGGACCGGATTAAATTTTTCCACTCTCTCTTGTACTCTCACTTTGAGCCCAAAGTTTCTCTTGGATTTTTAAAAATCGTGTCACTGACCCAAATTTATTAAAAAAAATAATCAAGAAATGTATATCAGCCAAATTTCAAAATAAAAAAATTTGCGCAATTTGGCTATGAATGAGTTACATCAATGTTTACATAAATTTATGTATAATTTAATTAATTATATTTATGTGGGATAACATATATAAAAATATTATCTGAAAAGATAAAAGACTTCAATATATAATGCATTTATTGTTGTAATATATAACAAAATAAGATAAAATAGTTAATTATGTTTCAAAAGTATTTTCGTTATATATTATAAAATATTTTTCTTATGTTGTTGTCAAGATATTTTTAGTTTAGTTTTTAAAAGTTTTTTTTCTCTTATAGTAATGCAACTATTACAAAATGTAATGAAAGTATCCTTACACATGAAAGTAGGGGTGACAATTTAGCGGATTGGGTTAAATTTGAGCGGGTTATAACGGATCAAGACCCAACCCAATCCAAAATGGATTGAGTAATTGGTTATAGAGCGGGTCAAGACCCAATTTGACCCAACTTTTATTAAGTTTTATTTACTTTATTTATTTTTTCAATATTTTAGTAATTAATTAAATTATATTTTTCTTTATTTTGATAATATAAAACATATCAAATAAAAAAAGTATTTTAAAAATATTTCGACAAGATTTCTTTCGAGTCAATTTGGGTTGAATATCAACCCAATTTTAAATGGATTGAAATGAGTTGTGTTGATATAAGTTGAGCTAATAAATGAGCAGATTATTAACCCTCCCAAACTTCAACAGGTTGGGCGGATTGAATTGATTGGATTTAATTTTACCATCCCTACATAAAAGCAATAGTATTTTAAAAACTGTATTAAAAATATCCTTTAAACATGATAAAGTAAATAGTAACTACATATACAACAAGAAATGTATTAGTGGAGTAATGTAGTTTACCACACGTTTGTTGCAATGTTCATTTGATTTTTAAATTTTAAATTAATTTTGTTAATTAAAAGTTTTTCAATTTGTTTAGAAGCTGGAGTTTTGTGGGTAGTTTTAAAACTTCTTATTTTATTGGACACATATTTTTAAATTACATCAAAAATATAAATCAATTTTTTTTTTTTTAAAATAGTTACTTTTCTAATTGTACTTCTCCACCTTGTGGATATTTGCCTTTATCACTTTATTCAATGAAATTTTTCTTTAAATAAAAATGCACATTTATTATATTAGAGATATTAGATAAGAACAAAATTTATCATCTCATTCATCGTAATTTACCCCATGATTTATGTTTATTAATTTTGAAAACCTCATCATTCACCTTACATTAAATGCAATCATATAATATAGAAAAAATTTAGAAAATGTTATAAGAAATATTAACAAAATTAATTTAAAATCTAAAAATTACATAGGGATGTGGATAGGTTTGTGGGTAGTTTTACAACTCCCTATTTTGTTGGACAATTGTTTCTTCTTTAAAATAAAAATTAATTTGTACTTGAAACTGTAATATTAACACCGTTAAACTCTTAATATTTTTTGTTTGTTAAAATTAAATAAGCATGATTTTTTTTTACTGTTTTGACTATTAACATTATTATGCAAAATACAAATTTATAATCCAATTAGGTTTAAAACTCCCTATTTTATTGGATACATATTTTTAAATTACATAAAAAAAATATAAACCTTAAATTTTTTTAAAAGTTACTTATCTAATTTTACTTGTCCATGATGTGGATATTTGCATTTATTACTTTATTCAATTAAATTTTCTTTAGGATAAAAATGCACATTTATTATATTAGAGATATTAGATACGAACAAAATTTACCATCTCATTCACTGTAATTAACCCCATGGTTTATATTTATTAATTTCGAAAATCTTTCAATTCAACTTACATTAAATGCAATCATATAACGTGGAAAAGATT
Source organism: Solanum sejunctum (assembly GCA_025642045.1). Classification (NCBI taxonomy): domain Eukaryota; kingdom Viridiplantae; phylum Streptophyta; class Magnoliopsida; order Solanales; family Solanaceae; genus Solanum; species Solanum sejunctum. Next base: position 13,372 of record JAOTQJ010055886.1, read on the forward strand.
GAAAAAATGTTATAAGAAATATTTTTTAAAATTATTATATTAGAGATATTAGATAAGAATAAAATTGACCACCTCATTCATTGTAGTTAGCCCTATGATTTATATTTATTGATTTTGAAAACCTTATCATTCAACTTACGTTAAATGCAATCATATAACGTGGAAAAAATTAAGAAAATGTTATAAGAAACATAAGATAACTCATAAATTATCAAAATTAATTTAAAATCTAAATATTATATAGGAGCATGGGTAGTTTTAAAACTCCCTATTTTGTTAGACACGTGCTTCCTCTTTAAAATAAAGACTAATTCGTATTTGAAATTGTAACTATTAAGACCATTAAATTTTTATTTTTTTTGTTTGTTAAAACTAAATAATTTTGATTTTAACTGTGTTAACAATTAACATTATGTCACGACCCAACCCAGGGATCGTGATTAGTGCCGATTGGGCACCTAGACAAACACTATACCGGATCCACTTATAATAGCCAAGAAATTTATCAAAATTTTGACAGAATTTTCTCTATTTTACTGACTAACCACACCTGCAAACAGCGAACCCAACAAACAGCAAACATCAATATACATATATATGCAGGCTGATAAGGTCACCGTTGTGGTAGAACCGCCCAACAAACGTATCATACATACGAAGTCATACCAAACACAGTTCCCACACCCATATGTATCCACAGATCTCTAAACACACGAACTGAATCATAGGACGGGATAGGGCCCCGTCA
>JAOTQJ010055956.1:0-14115 GCA_025642045.1 Solanum sejunctum
GTCAAAAATTGTTAAAACAAAAAATAAAGCTCGATGATTAATTTGACACCATGGAGGGTAAAAATTGGGTGTCAACATAAACACTAAAGGTACATAACTTAGGCTTGGTCAAAAATTAGGTGCTCACAGAATGCCCTTGTTTACTTGGGAACATGAAGAGTTTTCGAGCAAAGAAGTAAACGTACCTAATTTTAGCCTAACCATTTATTAAAAGTAGAAAACTAAACAACAATTAAAGGTGATCGAAACCTGGCTTGAGCCAGCCTACATATCTCGGGTTTTAAGAGAATCAAAGCACGTGTAGTTCAAATGGGTGCAGAGATGGATGGATTGGAGAGTTGAGTGTTGTCCCGTGGAGATTCTGGTTCATAATTCCTATTATTACATTGAAGATGATAAACTGAAATGAAACAATACAAGATCTATTCTATTATACTTGTGTCGGCCTTCTTTTCTTTCAAGTCTTCCTTTGCATCTCCAGTTATCACCTCATCTTCTTCTGGTGGGTACTTTGATCTCAAAATCTAATTTTGAAGTTGAAATTGGGGCTTGAACTTAAAATTTCAATTGAATTGGTGATGCCTCTCCAGAGGAAAGTTAGTAGACTACTCTTAAACACTTGTTTTTTGAATTGAAATTACGAGGCTAAATCTTGATATGTTGAGCTGCTTTGTGGTTTCGGACCGACCCTTCATATCATTGACAATCAATGTTCTCTACTTCTCAATCGGAACAAATGTTACTCCATTATTGATCTCCAGATTTGTGTGTTCACGGAGAGTCACACCTACAATAAAAAACATAACAAAACAAAATTTTCCTGCCTAGTTTATGCTAAGAAAAATTTTGTGGGTCATTTCGCTTGAATTAAAGATCATATTAAAACAAAAATACAGGAAAAACAAAAAATTTTGAGTTTGACGAAATCAGATTTCCTGCTTTATGAAAAATAAAGATGGGGGTTATCATGCCCGATGAAAATGAGAACGAATATTATGAGGGTTTGTGCCCTAAACAAATATTATGAGGGTTCACTCCCTAAACGAATATTATGAGGGTTCGTTCCCTAAGCGAATATTATGAGGGTTCGCTCCCTAAACAAATATTATGAGAGTTCGTGCCCTAAGCGAATATTATGAGGGTTCAGAACCTAAACGAATATTATGAGGGTTCAGTCCCTAAACGAATATTATGAGGGTTCGCTCCCTAAGTGAATATTATGAGGGTTCGCTCCCTAAGTGAATATTATGAGGGTTCGCTCCCTAAGCAAATATTATGAGGGTTCGCTCCCTAAGTGAATATTATGAGGGTTCGCTCCCTAAGTGAATATTATGAGGGTTCACTCCCTAAGCAAATATTATGAGGGTTCGCTCCCTAAGTGAATATTATGAGGGTTCGCTCCCTAAGTGAATATTATGAAGGTTCTTGCCCTAAGCGAATATTATGAGAGTTCGTGCCCTAAGCAAATATTATGAGGGTTCGTGCCCTAAGCGAATATTATAAGGGTTCGCTCCTTAAACGAATATTATGAGGGTTCACTCCCTAAACAAATATTAAGAGGGTTTGCTCCTAAACTAAGATTATGAGGGTTCGTGCCCTAAGCGAATATTAGGAGGGTTCGCTCCCCAAAACAAATTGTGAGGGTTTGTGCCCTGACTGAATATTAGGAGGGTTCGCTCCCTAAGCGAATATTATTAGGGTTCGTTCCCTAAAAGAATATTATGAGGATTCGCTCCCTAAGCGAATATTATGAGGGTTTGTGCCCTAAGCGAATATTATGAGGGTTCGTGCCCTATGAAGAACAGAATAATTGTATTTTATTTTACTTTTATTTTTATTTTTAGAAATAAAATAAAATAAAATATGCCCAGTTTTGATTAAGAAAACAAAGGCCCTTTTTCCTAATGGAAATTAACAATGACATTATTGTGTGCATATTAGATCGCACATGAAGATTTGAGAACTTACCTTTGGTACTCATCTCTCAAAACTATTTACAGGATTTGTTCATACCTGTTTAATCAAAGAACGATTTGTTAGTTTTCCCAATGGTGGTCGATTTGTGGCCTTGATACCGTTGAGTTTCACTTGTCATGGGATTTGCCTGGTTTGGAAGATTGACTTCATTGGTGCTTCACCAAGTCGCTTGAAAGCACTTTAAAAGCCATCCTTATTTTTTCCAGTCGCTCACCATAAAAGCTTTGATCTAATACTGGTTTGCGCATGTTGCACAAGTCCTCTTGTTTAATAGACTCTCCTTTGCCTTAGCGATCATCCCATATGGAAACTTCCAGTGACACTTTTCTCGTCGAACATTTCACTTATCTCAACTGATCTACAACTGTGCTTTGTCGGTTGTGTATGCTTGTCGCTCTTCAACTGGAAAGCTATTGGTGAATTTTGCAACTTTTCCTTTAACACTCGACATGAGATTTTGAGGGAAGCAACTCAACATAAGTACGATAGGTGACACGAGGAGCCATGTTTACGAGGAAAAGTTATCTCTTGAAGAAGGAAACAAAAAAGAAAGAAACGAACAAAAAGAATAAAAGGGATTTATACAGACGTATGTACCAATTTAAAGGAATCATGACATGCATTTCGACTTATACGTTTCAATCCATCCAAATAGTCTAAATCTCATAATACAATGTTGCACTTTTCAATTTGGAGCTGCATTCTTTTTTCCCCTTTCCCTTTACCGTCGCCTTATGGTGTAATGCTTTGAAGCTCCTCGAAGAGTGACTGGGAGGTCATATTGGCACATGTGAGAGGCTTCGAGAAAGAGTTGCAACTTTGGAACCATTAAATTATACCTCGGCTTTGAACACTCAAAAGCATAATTATATTTTTTAGTTGATTGGACCGAACCCTAAAATAGGGTTGCCTACATATCCATTTAGGAATCAGGTCGCATGTAGTTTGTCAAGTTTTTTTTTCTTTTTTTCTTTTTTTTTTTATTTTTAATGGTTCCAAAGAGGGAAAATAGAAAAATGCAAAAGTTCGAAGAGATAGGTGATGTTTGAATAAAGGATGAAGGACCTTTGTCATCTCTTCTTGGGACGCTAATCTAATAGGTACTGAATTAAGAATATCAGATATAATATCTTTTGAGCGAGTCTGCGTGAACCATTATGTCGGCTACCTTTTCCTTCATATTCGCTAATTTCAAAACTCCTTTTGGTAATACCCGTTTAACGATATAAAGGACTTGCTAATTTGGGAAAAATTTTCCTTTAGCTTCCTTTTGGTGGGAGAGGATGTGTTTCACAACAAGCTAGCCGACTTTGAAAGTTCCAGGGCGTACCTTCTTATTATAGTGTCAAGCCATCCTTTGCTGGTACAATTGACCGAAATAGACTGTCGTCAATCATTTTTCATCTATTAGTACTAATTGCTCTAGTCGTTTCTTAACCCATTCTGTATTATCATTTTCTGCTTCAATAATAATTTGAAGAGAAAGGGATTTCAACTTTAGCAGGTATGACAACCTCAGTTTCGTAGACCAATAAGTAAGAAGTTGCACCGGTCGTGCGATATCCCAAAAGAGCAAAATGTAATTTCTCATTCCACTGTCTGGATCTTTGGACCATTTTCCTAAGAATCTTTTTGATATTCTTATTTGCTTCTTACACAACCCTGTTTGCTTTGGGTCAATAAGGGGTTGAATGGTGATGTACAATTTTAAATTGTTCGCAGACCTCTTTCATCTGGTGGCTATTAAGATTTGTTGCATTGTCTGTGATAATGGTCTTCGGTACACCAAAATGACATATAATATTGGAATAGACAAATTTACCACTGCTTTCTTAGTGACTTCTTTTAAAGTAACAGCTTCTACCCACTTGGTGAAGTAGTCAATGGCAACCAGAATAAATCGATGCCCGTTGGAAGCTTTTGGCTCAATTGGTCCAATAACATCTATGCCCAACAAAAGGCCAAGGCTAGACATAAAGTAGAACTCTAAAGGGGGTGAGTAAATCAAGTCACTATGGATTTGACACTGATGACACTTTCGAATAAAACAGAAGCAATCTCTTTCCATGGTCAACCAGTAGTATCCAGCCCCAATAATCTTTTTTGATAATACATAACCATTTATGTGTGGGCCACATACCCTTGAATGTACCTCAGTCATGATCGCTTCTGCTTCTTGAGAACTCACACATCTTAATAAATTCAAGTCTGGGGTTCTTTTATATAAGACTTCCGTACTTAGAAGGAAACCACTGGCAAGTCGCCTCTTCTTTTGATTTATATTTGGCATGCAATGGATATTCTCTTTTTTTTAAAAGTTGTTTGATGTCATAATACCATGGTTCACCGTCTAGCTTTGCTTCAACAATATTATAATAACCATGCTCATCCCTGATTTGAATTTCTAGGGGATTGATATAAGTGTTGCCTGGGTATGGAAGTATTGAGGCTAAGGTGGCTAAAGCATCAGCCAACTCATTGTGGAACCTGCGGATATATCTAAACTCAATGGACTTGAACCTTTTGCTAAGATTCTCTAAATAGGGTTTGTATGGAATGAGCTTAATGTTTCGAGTTTCTCATTCACCTTGAGCTTGTCGGACAAGTAAGTTAGAATCCCCCAAAACTACTAGCTCATGCACATCTAAATTTATTGCCGTATTTAAACCCATGATGCAAGCTTCATATTCCGCTGTATTATTGGTAAAAAGAACCAGAGGCATACAGTGGAGGGATAATAGTATCCAGTTGGTGAAATGAGGACTTCTCCAATTTCCACTCCATTGATGTTGACACCTCCATCAAAATATAACTTCCATATCTGGCTATCACCTAGTCCTTCTTCCTCAGCACCGTTAATCTTTTTGTCTGGGAAGTAGGTGTCTAATGGCTTGTACTCATCATCAACTAGATTTTCTGCTAGATGGTCAGCGAATACTTGTGCTTTCGTGGCGGTGCGAGTGACGTACACTATGTCAAACTCTGTAAGTAAGATCTGCCACTTTGCCAATCTACCCGTTGGCATAGATTTTTGAAACATATATTTCAAAGGGTCCATTCAAGATATGAGATAAGTTATGTAGGACAAAAGATAATGCTTCATGTTTTGAGCTACCCAGGTTAAGGCACAACATGTCCTTTCTAAGAGAGTGTATTTTGTCTCACGCTTTGTAAACTTCTTGCTCAAATAATAAATTGATTGCTCTTTTTTGCCTGTGGCATCATGTTGTCCTAGAACACAACCAAAGGCATTATCCATTACTGAGAGACATGAGAATAAAGTCCTACCAGTCTCCGGAGGGACCAACACTGGAGGGTTTATTAGATAGTCTTTGATCTTGTCAAAAGCTTCTTGATAGTTACTTGTCCATTTGACAGCGACATCTTTTTTCAACAACTTGAAGATTAGCTCACACATGATGGTAAGTTGAGAGATGAACCGACTGATATAATTCAATCTCCCTAAAAGACTCATGAATTTAGTCTTATTACTCGGAGGAGGTAATTCTTGAATAGACTTTATCTTGGTGGGATCCAGTTCAATGCCCCTTCGACTAACTATAAAACCCAGAAGCTTTCCTGAAGGAACTCCAAATGCGCATTTAGCTTGATTGAGCTTAAGGTTGTACTTTCATAATCTTTCGAAGAATTTCCTTAAGCCAAGTATATGGTCCACTTGTGTTCAAGATTTAACAAATGACATGACTTTATAACAATAGGTCCCCTAGGGAGTAATGAAGGTAGTCTTTTCTGCATCGTTTTTGTCCATGAGGATTTGTTGATATCCAGCATACCAGTCCACAAAAGATTGAGTCTCATGTTTGGCACAATTATGAACTAGAATGTGAATATTGGGTAGTGGAAAGTTGTCTTTTGGGCTCTCTTTGTTTAAATGCCTATAGTCGACGCAAACTCTGGTCTTCCCATCTTTCTTTAGCATTGGTACAATGTTGGCCAACCATTTAGTGTATTGGACAACCCTAATCACATTTGTATCCAATTGTTTCATGATTTCCTCTTTAATTTTATCACTTACATTTGCCTTGAACTTTCTTTGCTTTTGTTGGATAGGTAACATATCAGGATATGTGGGAAGTTTGTGAACTACCAAAGCAACGGTCAAAACCGGTATATCATCATAAGACCAAGCAAAGACATCTCTAGATTCAAACAGAACTTGAATTAGGTCATCTCGAGTATTTTGTTCAACATGAATACTTATTTTTGTCTTTCGAGTTTCCTCTAGAGTTCCCAAATTGACTACCTCAATTTCATTTAAATTGGGCCTAGGTTTATTCTCAAATTGGTCCAATCTCTTTTTTATTTCTTCATATGCTCCATCTTCACCATATTCTTCAAGATCTTGATTTATTGTTTCAAGATTAGATAATTTTTTAGGATCTAGACGTAAGCTCTGCATGCATGTCATGTTATTAAAATTGGTATTTGCGTAACTAAAATAAAAATTAAAAAAAATCAGAAAAGCGAAGAGACATGATAGATTTTTACTAGGGAAATTGAAACTTCATTAAAATGGACTGAAAAGATATAAAGGTCAACATAGAAGAAGAACAACTAAAACATTTAGATTACAACCCTAAAAAGTGTCCAAATATAGGAAAAGCTACAAAATAAACTGCCAAAACTCCTTCCTGGTAAGGAGAGGAGTGGCTTCTTAATTGTTGAGTCGGACATTGGGGCCGATGAATTGCATATCTACATGACTGGGGCCTTCATCCATATAAGCCATATTCACTTCATGAAACATCTCCTTAAGACCTTGACAAATTTCATCCACATCATTCGGGATAGATGGGTTTGGACCCTTGTCACATTGAATTTTAGTGCAAGACTCAAAAATGTGAGGAATCAGCCTTGGAAAACTCCAAGCTTTATTCTTGTGCCCCTTTGCCCTTTTTCTATCAACTTTAGTTGGATTGAAACATAACCCAAAAGTTTCCTGATTACCCATTGAATTGATTGGATCTACCCTTGCTTGCAATGACAAACCTAGTCCCTTTCCAGGCTCATAACCATTTTGTATCATTTGTGTTGCCACCATGAATGAAGTAGAAGAGATATGAGGTTTAGGTATAGGCTTTCCTTTTGCAAGTTGATTGACTGCCACTATTTTGAGAGTATGATAATTGAGGAATTCACATTCTCTTTTCACCTCGATGCATGGTGTAGAAGGGTCTCGATATATCGGGAGGTCTTCTTTTCCATAGACAATGATTTCTTATTTGTCATGTTCAAAGTTAACCATCTGGTTCAAGTTAGATGGTACAGCTCTGGCCATGTGGATCCATGGCCTTCCTAAGAGTAAGTTGTAGGAGGTGTCCATGTTTATTACTTGAAAAGTAAATCAAAACTCCACTAGCCTAATTGTCACGATCAAGTAAATTTCACCGACTGTGTCACATTTTGCTCTATCGAATGCTTGTACACACATATTGTTAGTACAAATTCTATCAGTTTTGATCTTTAAACTTTATAATGTGGAAAGAGGGCAAATATCAACACCTGATCCCCCATCAATGAGGACCCTCTATACATAATATTCTTCACATTTTATGGTTAGGTGCAGAGCTTTATTGTGCCCAAACCCTTCCAAAGGCAATTCATCATCAGTTGAAGGCGATTCTATTTACCTCAAATATCCTACTGGCTATCTTTTCTAAGTGACGTACTGTGGTACTTTCAGAGACGTGTGCCTCATTCAGAATTTTAATCAATACTTGGCAATTCTCTTTGGAATGTAAAAGTAATGATAGCAAGGAGATTTGGGCAAGTTTCTTAACTAATCAATGATAAAATAGTCTTGAGCTTTCATCTTTTTCAAGAACTCCTCGGCCTCTTCTTTAGTTATAGGCGTTTTCACTGGCAATTGATTTTCTTTGGCGTGCTTGGATCCTCTTAGTTCTTCTAGAGCATAATACCATCCAGAACGAGTCATACCACCCACTTCATTTATCTCTTCAGAGATCTCTCTCCCCTTGTATGTCACAGTGGTTTTATTATAGTTCCATGGGACAGTTTTCATGCTTATGATTGGGAGTTATTTTGCAAACTTTATTACCACTGGCTCTTCTATGCTTCTTAAACTATCTTTACTTAGATAAGCACTTCAAAATCTCCCAGGAACATATAGTTTCATCCCATTCAATGGTACTCCTCATTTTATAGCTCCTGGAACGTATAATACTGGCTTTCTTAAACCCCCCGAGTGTTGAATTTACATGTTTCACAATCAGCGGTCCCCTTTGCATAAATTCTGAAACCATGCTTGACTCTTCCTTTGAGGGCCTACTTTCAACACCCTCTTTATCTATTGGTCTATATCCCATATGGATGGTTATCATTCTAACTACACGATTATTGTTGTGAGTAGGAAGTGGATTGTTGGTCATATTAGGCGCTTCTTCATTAAGTATCAGAATTACTTTATCATTTATTAGCTTTTTAATGACCCTCTTTAAGGTCCAACAATTTTCGGTGCTATGACCAGGAGTGTTAGAATGGTACTTGCATATAACAGTCAGGTCAAAGCTCCTCATATTTGGGTTGACTTGATAAGTAACGATTGGTTCGACCATCCTTAATTACATTAATTTTCGTAATAGGCTAGCGTATGATTCTCCAATCAGGGTGAAAGTTTCCTTTTAACCTTGTTCCTTTGCATAATCTGCTCTTGGGTGTGGATTATAAGGTTCTTGGAAGCTCTATTGTTGGGGCTGAAAGCCTTGTGGAGCAGGTGTCCATCATTGACATTGTTGTGGAGGTCAGGCATATGCTTGGGTGTTGAAAACTTCATATTAGGGTGGATAATAGTGTTGAGGCATGGTAGGTTGTCCTTGTTGGACTTGCACATGAGGGTAGTTTGTCCTTTTCTAGGTACTTTTTGATCCTGATTTCATCATGGATCCCTCTTCCTTCTTCTTTCGATGTCCAAAACCACCTGACCTACTTTGTATTGCTTGCGTGGTGGCTTTGATAGTTGCTTGACTCACAATTTTTCCCATCTTTATACCATTCTCACCATTTCTCCAATCTTGATTGCTTTAGTGAAGGGCTTTCCCATTGCAGCGAGCAAGTAGTGAAAGTAATTAGGTTCTTGAGCTTGGAGAAAAGCATCAATCAGCTCTTGATCTTTCATTGGTGACTTGACTCTAGCCGCTTGCTCTCTCCACTTTATAGCATACTCCTTGAAACTTTCAGTTTATTTCTTTTTCAAGTTAGCGAGGGAATTGCGATCTGGGATAATGTCAATATTATACTGAAATTGTTGAACAAAATCCTAAGCAATATCATCCCAAACATGCCAATGAGCAATATCTTGATCAATTAACCATTCTGAGGCCAAACCTGTTAGGCTCTCTGCAAAGTAAGCCATAAGGAGTTTTTCACTTCCTCCAGCTCCCCTCAGTTGATTACAGTACTTCTTTTAAGTGAGCCACAGGGTCGCCATAACTGCTGTAGTTGTCAAATTTTGGGAGTTTAAACCCAACAGGCAAGTGAACATCAGGGAACATACATAAGTCCTTGAAGGAGACACTTTTATGTCCTCCTAATCCCTGTATGTTTTTTAAGTTTTGTTCCAGACTTCTTATCTTCTTTGCCATTTCCTCATGTTCTTCGTTCTTGGTTATTTTATCAACTTCTATAGAGGAAGTATACTAATGATCTTGGTAGTAAACATTTGGAATTTTAATTGTTATTTCAGGAGAATATCTTTGACCATGATAGACTTTGGACGAAGGATCATCATTGGACTTTAGGACCAATTTGGGCTGAAGGATTGTTTGTGCGACTGGCATGAAAGGTGGATTACTTATCACGGGCGCATTCAAAGGGCACATTGTGGTAGTCTCAGCAGCATTGGATGTGTTAACATATAGGCTAAATCTAGGAGGGTAAAGTGGATCACTCGTCGGGGATGGCATAGCCATATTTAAATACTCATGATTGAAGGTAGTGGGGCTTGATCACTCATCCAAGCCTGGTACATTTCGGCCATTTGTTTCTTTAGCATACTTACTTTGTTTATCAGCACTGATTCTTATTGAACTATCAAATTTTGGATATCATCATTGTCGAATTTTGTTTCGTCTTTGCGAGTCATCTTCTCTTTTCCCTTTGACCTTGTGTTGTATGGATGAGATGCCAGTTTAACCACAAATCAACCACCTTAAATCTTTCTCTTATGAACAAAACAACATGTGTTAGGGGTTAGAATTTTGCAGATATCAATCACACTTTGTATGTCATGCTCCCTAAATTATTTCTATAATGGATTTCAGATGGCTTTCATGCTTCATCCCAGCCTTTGTGTGAAATTGTTTTCTTTAAAAATATTTTGATCGAACCCATTGAGGGTTGCCTACATATGATGTTGAACATGAATCAAATCATTATGTAGTTCATGATTCTTTTATAAAATAAAACAAAAAGAAGTAAAACATTCATCTCCAAAAGGTTCAGAATACAAACAACCCATAATAAAACTAAGACTTGAAGTTGCAATAATGAAAATGCTTTCTTGAAATGTCTTGGATTTTAGTGACTTCTCAAGCTCATATAAATTTTGAACAATGATTTCGGCAGGTGTGGTGCCAATTCCCATGCTTGTCGGCCTAAGATCTCGTCATCCTGATGAAGATAACTGCCATATACATCAATCAGGTCCTCAGCAAGTTGAAGCGTGCATCATTTGGCCTCCTCCATGTTTTCATGATAGTTTCGTAGCCAGCTCTGAGTGGTATGAATCTCATTCCTCAATTTATCTGCTTGTGCCTCGAGATCTTCTACTTGGTCAAGAAACCCATTCTTCTCCTCAATCCATTGGTTCCTCTCAGTCTCGACCTCTGTCTGGTAAGCTATGAAATGCCTTTCTATCTTTCTTACCCACTCTATGGAAGCTTTCAACTGAGCCTGCAACCTGGACTGGGTCTGTACAATTAAGGCCTTTTCCTTCTTAAATTCTTCTTCTTGTTGCTCCATAGCACTTGTGGTAATACCCAAATCCTCACGCAAAGATTGGACAGTGGCTTGATGCTCCTTTTCTGCCCTCTTCTAAACCAATCTTACTCGAGCCTCCAACGTTGCCTCGTGTTGTGCTAGCTCTTCTCAAACATTCTTCAAGGCATTATTCAAACCATATTGAGTGGACCAATAGTTCCTCTCAACTTTGAGGTGAGCCTGCTTAATCTTGACCTCAGTTTCGGCTTCATAATCTATGGCTCCTCTTGCTGATCATTCAGGCATGGCCTTGAGTGGTGGCTGATAGTAAAACCATGCTAAATATGAGTGGTCTACCTCACCCTTGCTATGATCTGTCACTCTGTCTTGGGAACCCGAGAGTATGTGCCCTCCTCAAATCTTGAATATCTCTGACTCATGGAGAGGAATGTCAGGATGGAACTCATACATAAACTCCCGCAGGTCTTCACATCGGGGAAGAAACTGTCATCGGCCCAATTTTCTCATGACCCTAAATGGTGCATAGAGTTGGACACCATGAAGACCCATCAGGACGATGAGCGGTCGAAAGGCGGACATGTATATAACCACTTCGATGGGAACCAGTGATAGTTCCATACAATCTTATTGGCAGTCAGCTTGTTGAAGTACCTTTTCCAAGACTCAATGCCCTCTAGGAAAACTTGATCTTTAGTCCTTTCTTTGTGACCCAAAATGTAATCATTCCAATCTGCTATAAAGTATATTATGTATGGGTGATATCGGATGTGTTCGAGCATCCACATTTGTAGCAAGATGTTACATCCCTCGAAATAGCCTTCCCCATTTTTGCACCTTGTCAATGCGCTGTAAATATCAGCTAAAGCCATTGGAATAAGGGTAATGTTAGGTCTCTTCTCAAAAGCTGGAAGGATGGCATCCAAGTTTATATCAATTCCCCCTTCTTGGGAACACCATAGTTCCTAAGAAAGCCACTATAAATTCCTTATAACTGTGTTTCTCCCAAGTCTGGCGGCACCTCTTGTTACAAAGTTGTTTTCATAGAACTCAAACCCATCTTATCATCCATATCATTTGTAGAGAAAATCTAAATGAACCCAACTGTGCGTTAAGCAATCCATCTCCACTTGTTTGATGTGCAACAACTCCAAGAATCTTTTTGCGCCAATATGCTTGGGCATCATAGGTTCTCCTTTGTAAAGGTTTTTGTCTGTACCCATGAATGCTCCTATTTCTTTTTTGAGTTGGCATAAGTTTGAAATCAGAAAAATGGAAGACATTATTCAATGGATCCCAGAAAGAGACTAAAGCTTCTATCATATCTCTTCGCTACTCAGCATACAAGAGGCGTCACAAGTATCCCAAACGCTTAAATACCTCTCCCTTTCCATAATCTCCCATATTTTCATACCATGCCTTCAGATATACCGGAGCCTTATCTAGCACCATAAACTTGGGTGGCTGGTCATTCCTAGGTCTCTTATCACCTCTCTCCATTGAGCTCATTTTGTCCCTATAGGATAATGACAAATTAGAATCTATCTTGTCCTTCATTTGATAAAAATCGACACTTGAGACATTAATACAAATTATTGTTGCATTTTTTTTGAAAGAGAGAGAGAGAAGAACAAAGGACAGACTCGCCGAGGGAAAGAAATGTACATGACTTTTAAGGCATTATATATTTTTTAAAAAAAAAAACTTAGAGTTTACACTGTGCTTGAACTAATAAAAAAAATTGATGAAAATTTTTAGTATTATTATTATTATTATTTAAAACCAGATTAGCCTAGGTTTGACAAACTTTACAAGAATAAGTTTAATAAAAAACACTAAACTAACATAAAGGGAAAAAAAATTCACTTTAATCCCAATCAATTTTAAATCTCCTCGTTAAAAAAAAATTCTTTTTTTTGCAAATAATAAAAAGAAAATTGAAGCCTCTTAAATTTCATAAAGGAGAAAAGATCTTTTAGAGTGTTTGGTTGTTATTTTTTTTCAAAGAGAGACTCATTTGAAAAGATAGAAAACACAAAATTGTCTCGTTTTCAATTAATTCATCTACAAGTCGGTCAACATTTGATATAGCCTTCTGATGATGCAACAAGTAGCATAAAAATGTCCATGATAGTCTCAAATTTGGGCACCTAGCCTAGATGGACCTGAACCCAGTGTCGAGCCCCACTAAGTCAAATGTTCATGATGCAAATAGAGTGTACCCTAAGACTGGTTTGACTACGTTTTAAACCTTAATGTACTTGGTATCTAGACCGGCTATAAAACAAGTGGACAACTCGAGTTTGGAAAGGAACAACTTACCGGTAGCAGGGCTTTCCGGCCTCACTGTTTGGAACTTCCCATACTAAAATTTGTGTAACTAATTAATTCCTTCCCAGAAGCGTAAACGCATCTCCGGTATCTCAAAGAAAGTTTTGGGAGCATAAAATGCATCTTCGAACAAAGTGAATTTTCAGAAGACTCATATGGGTGCGCGAGAGAGGACAATTTATATTTCAAATAGTATTGAAGCAATAATTAAGAAGGCAAAAAACACATTAGACCAATAAATACAACATAAAAATAAATAAATAAATAAATAAATCCATGTATAAATCAATATTTTTCAAGCTTGAATTCTGGTTATCTCCAGCAGAGTCGCCACCTGTCACGCCCCTATTTTTTCCCGCGCGTGTCTTTGAAAAATATAGGTTTTTCCAATTAAAGTGATGTTTTGAAAAGAGATTATTTATTATTTAGAGTCGCTAGTTGGAATTGAGTTTCGGTGTTCTACGTCACCTTATTTCATCCCTAATCAAAAGGAAATGACTCTTTATTTTTTGTTGACCTTTTGTGAAAATTAATTCACAAGAAGAAATGACCACAATCAGGGACCACAAACTCGAAATCACGAAAGCAAGTCTCGAACTCAACCTTTTTTCTTGTTGTGTTTTTCTTTTTGAGAATTTTTTTCTGTGTTCTGAAAAGTGTGTGTGAAAAAGAAATATAGTAATCTTTTTCTCAGCGTGAATGTGCATGTATGAATGCATTATGATTGTTTTTTCCAGATGTCTAAGTTTGTTGTATATATGTTGTAGTGTAGTGTTATGAATTTGTGTTTTTTTTTTTTATTTTGTGTATGTCGTTCTGTGTATGTGTGCG
>JAOTQJ010055986.1:0-14115 GCA_025642045.1 Solanum sejunctum
CTATGATAAAAAGAATCACGTATATGCTACAAGGAGAGTACTCGTACAATTTTCCTTGAGGAATAAAAATGTCATGATCCGGACCTAGGGTCTCAGAGTGACATGGTGAATGAGAACCCTAAAGTCTCCAAACAAGCCTCATAGTATCTATCCACACATCATCGGTTCAGAAGCGCACATGAATTAGTAAACACATAGTGCTAAGGGACGAGAAAGTAAGACTCATGCTATGAGGACATCAGAGGAACAAGGATTAACATGGATTCACATAACATATAAAATCTAAGGGGCGAGTAAGTTTGACTCACTCTGTGGGGGCAATACGGGTCTTAAGATCTTCCACATCATAACATGAATCCATAATTAAACTCATAATCAATCCATAACGACCATAACCATAAATGTAATCTCTGAATACAACACTAAACATAGAAGAGAGTCTACAAGGTGTCCAACAATGCCTCTAATCATAAGATAGGACGGGGCTAAGACATATTTCGGGACCACCCTCAAAGTAAATAACATAAACAAAACTTCATAGACAGAAGAATAGTGGCTTGTCCTTGGAAGATAGGACTCACCACAACAAGTGTCTCAAGATCCAATCTAGCCATCGGACGGTGGTTGAAGGTAGTCCTCGGTCCTTACATGGTTAGATCATGTAGGCAAAATAATGCGTTAGTACATTTGAATGTACTAAGTATGCAGGCATGCAATGCGTATGAGCTCATTAAACCTGCATTCAATGTTAGATGACAAGGGTACATATATAGAAAGAATCATATAACAAGAGGATAGTATATCAATATGCCATGAAATGCATGATGCATGTATGCAAAAATACTCATATATAATGGGGATGAGACCGTAACCAACATAAGACCAAGTGAGCTATAACTTAAAACTCCGTCATCTTCCCCACAACAGATAAAGAGGTGACCTACTTGCCAAAGGTTAATCCATTAACATTCATCATAATCATTCCCCAAAGGGGCATAAACATAAGCCTATGTTAGGCACATTATTCAAGAGAAAGGAGTATGGACCCTTGGGGATTGCCTACCCTGTCCCCAATTTCATCGGTGCTAGGTCATCATCTCACAAGAATACATATAATTAAACGTGCTTGTAAAAGAGGCATATATCTTGTCCAAATATGACAATGCATACTTAGGCTTAAAGGCCAAATTACATTTTCATAATCATGCATACCTGGGCTAAGAGCCAAAACATAGTTCATGTAATACTTTCATGCATAGGAATATCTCTTTTGAGCACCTTTTTAAGAAAGGAGTATGGACCCTTGGGGATAGCCCACACTGTCTCCAATCTCAATCAGTGCTCCATTAAAATAATGGTGTAAATACCCATAATTGCTCAAAGAGTCATAATCATAGACATTTATGTAATAACATTCTTGTCATACCCATACTTTCATTAATATCATAAACATCATCATATTTGGGACTTAGCCCACATCATAAGCTTCATGAAAACCATAGTCATGTATGCATATGTGATGAATGAGATGAGATTAGCATGGTCAATAAAGATTCAAACTTAATTCAACACTTCATTATGAAATTCAAGTAAAAATATTATTAAATTCATATTTAAATCATAATATAGATTACCCATACTTAAATCAAGTTTAAAAGGGGATATGCACATTCACATCTTCATGACTTCAGTGCAATTCATCATATTAGGACGTAAATCACTTTAAAATCAACATTAAAATATAGCTCATCCATCAATTGAATTCAATAAACCATAATCTTCAAAATCTATATTTAAAATAAACTAAAATTTCATAAAATTGAGTGTAAAAGAGTTTGGTTCTTTTTGGTTGAAAGGGACCAAGAGGCAATCTCACATACCTCAGCTAATAGAGGAGATCAAGAAGAAATTTGATGAAGAAAAGGATTTTCTCTTGATCCCCAAGGTTAATCTTCATACAAGAGTTCTTGAGAGAGTTCTTAAGAGTGACTCAAAAGAATTCTAAGTGTAAGAGTAAATTTGAAAATAAGAAATAAAGTATAGGTCATTTGAATGTTCTTAGATACCATAGAAAGTCACAAAAAACCCTTAGAATAAACCATAATTATAAAAAATGCAATTAATGAAATGAGTAGAAAAATTAAAGTTAGGGGTCTCAGGGAGGGGTATACGACCCGTGATGACGTATACATGCTGTATACTTGTTCCGTGATCAAACACTTAGAAAAATTCCATTGACGAAGGTTCGAGACTGTAATTTCATACCTAGAAATGTAGGCATCCATACGGTTGGTCTCATAGTCCATACCGGGGTATACGGACTATATACTCCTCCGTACCACTTCACTTAGAAAAATCCTTCACGACAAAGTTCCAAGACGGTGATCCAATACTTAGAAAATTTTCACTTCGACACAAACACGGGGGACCTAACAGATTGTGAAGGGTCATATGGCCCGTGTGACATGCCTTGGTTCCAAAATTATGGATTTTCAAGGCCAAGGCTACCGCACGGTCCACAACACGGTCTAGAATCCTGACACGATCCATGTGGGGTGTATGCGTGGTATGCCTTGTCCTCAAACTTAACATTAAAGCTGACATACCCTACATAAGGCCAAGGTCCACTTCAAGAAGGCTCCACACGGTCCTTATAGCCTCACACAGATTGTGACGTCTTCCATGAAGCGTCACCTTGGTCGAAAACTTTCCGAAATTAAATTTTCAAGCTCCATTAAGGTCGTACAAAGTTCGAGTCCTTATATCATCTTTCAATTGGGTACATTCATCCTCGAATGTGCTAGAACAATGGTTGAAAGGCTTCACTTAGAACATGAAACATCAAAACATAGAGTACAATGCATATTCTATCATTTGAAAATCATACAATCATTAAAACTCATATCAAAACATATTTAAATCATTCAAAACATCATAAAAACCATTTTCATGCACATATATGCATGTCATGCCATAAAACTCAAGATTGAAAGAATTAGGACCGCTTGGAATAGAAAGAACCTAATACTTTAGGCTTGAGTGAATTGGAAAAGATAGGGATATCATTTCATCATGTCCAACTCCTCCTCCCATGTAGCACTCTCCATATATTGATTTCTTTAAAGCACCTTTACCGAAGCCACATCCTTGTTGCGAAGCCACCTCATTTGCCTATCCAAAATCTCAACCAAAACTTTCTCATAAGATAAGTTCTCCTCAACTTTAACACCTTCCAAAGGCACAATGGTACTAGGATCACCAACTAACTTCCTCAACATAGACACGTGGAAAACAGGGTGAATAGAACTCAAATCTGGAGGCAAATCCAACCTATAAGCCACGTTCCCAATTCGCTCAACAATCTCACAAGGACCTACATACCGAGGACTCAACTTGCCCTTCTTTCCAAAACACATTACACCCTTCATAGCTGAGACCTTCATATACAACCAATCACCAACATGAAACTCAAGATCCCTCTTCCTAACATCCAAATAGGACTTTTGATGACTTTGGGCCGTCTTCAATCTCCCTAATCATTCACCTTTTCCATAGCCTCCAACTCCAAAACTGGACCAATTAAACCCATCTCTCCCAACTCAGACCACTCCACCAGAGATATACATCTCCTACCATACAAAGCCTCAAACGGTGCCATACCAATCCTAGCATGAAAGTTATTATTATAAGCAAACCTAATGAGTGGAAGATGATCATTCCAATTACCTTTGAATTCTAACACATAAGCCCTCAACATGTTCTCCAAAGTTTGAATTATCCTTTTGGCTTGTCCATAAGTTTGAGGATGAAAAACAGTGCTCAACTTCACCTTAGTACCAAGCCCTCTGCGAAACGACCTTCAAAAGTGAGAAGTAAATTGGATGCCACGATCCGATATGATAGACCTAAAAACACCATGTAACCTCACCAACTCTTGGATATACAACCTTGCATAATCATCGGCATTAAAGGTAGTCTTGGCCGATAAAAAATGCACCAACTTAGTCATCCGATCAACAATGACCCAAATTGAGTCAAATTGCCTTCAGGTCTGAGGCAAACCAACCACAAAATTCATGTTCTCATCTTCACACTTCTAAGTAGGAATTTCAATATCTTAGCTCAAACCACTGGGGCTTTAGTGCTCTACCTTCACTTGTTGACAATTAGGGACTTCAAACGCAAACTTGGCTATATCTTTCTTCATAGCATGCCACTAGTACACATCCCTCAAATCCCGATATATCTTAGTAGGTCGTGGGTGAACAAAATAGTAAGAGTTATGGGCTTCACTCATGATCACCCTCCTAAGATCATCCACATCCGAAACACATAACCGATCTTGATATTGAAGCATACCATCTCCCCTCTAGGAGAAGACCTCTATATTCTTTTCTGCAACTAACTTCTTTAACTTAACCAATGACAGATCTAGATCTTGCTTAGCCTTAACATCAACAGCTACATACAATTCAACCCCATTCTGAATATGAAATACCATCATTAGAGTTGGCAAATCTAACACCAAATCTAGCCAAACGGTGAACATTTTTTGCCCAATTTTTCTTCCCTTCATCAACCTGAGCCACACTTCCCATAGATAGCCTACTATGAGCATAGGGTACAATATTTGCCTTGTTGGGATAATATTGTACACTTATGTTATAGTCCTTAAGGAGTTCCAACCATTTCCTTTATCTCAAGTTAAGATCCTTTTGAGTTAAGACATATTGAAAGCTCTTGTGATAGGTGAAAACATCAACATGCACCCCACACAAGTAGTATCTCCAAATCTTTAAGGCAAACACAAATGCTGCTAACTCAAGATCATGAGTTGGGTAATTACGCTCATATACCTTCAATTGCCTTGATGCATAAGCTATTACCTTACCATGTTGCATAAGTACACAACCCAACCCAATTCGTGAAGCACAAACCTATCTAAGACATCTGATAAAGTCAAATAGGAGCCGCTGTAAGCCAATCCTTCAAAGTTTGAAAACTCTTGTCACATTTATTTGACCATACAAACTTAGCCTTCTTTTGAGTCAACTTGGTCAGTGGAGATGTAATAGATGAGAAACCCTCAACAATAACCCAAGAAAACTTTGAATATCTGAAGGAGTCAATGGTCTAGGCCAATTCATCATGGCCTCAGTATTCTTTGGGTCAACCTTGATACCATCATCGGACACCACATGACCATGAAAAGCTACCTCACCCAACAAAAACTCATAACTTGCTAAACTTAGCATACAACTTCTTCATCCTCAAAGTCTAAAGAACCAACCTCAAGTGATCCATATGCTCTCGCTCACTAAGGGAATAAATAAGGATATCATCGATGAAGACAACCGTAAAGTTGTCAAGGAATGACTTGAACACCCGATTCATAAGATCTATAAATATGGCTAGTGCATTAGTCAACCCAAAAGGCATCACCACATAATCAAAATGTCTATACCTAGTTCGAAAAGCTGTCTTAGGAAAATCACACTACCTAATGTTCAACTGATGATAACCAAAATAGAGGACAATCTTTGAGAAATTGGTAGCCCTTTGAAGTTGAACAAACAAGTCATAAATCCTATGCAACAGGTACTTATTCTTGATGGTCACCTTATTCAGTTGCCTATAATCAATGCACATCCGAAGAGATCCATCTTTCTTTGTGACAAATAATACCGGAGCACCCCATGGAGATATACTTGGCCTAATGAAGCATTTCTCCAACAAATCCTTCAACTGATCTTTCAACTGCTTCAATTCAGCCAATACTATATGGTAAGGAGAAATATAGATAGATTGAGTATTTGAGAGAATATCTATGCCAAAATCTACTTCCCTTTCGGGAGGAATACCAGGAAAGTCTTTGAGAAACACATCCAAAAATTGAAACTTTACCTTCTGAGTTTTACAATCTATAGAGGCATATGACACATGCGACCAATCCATCCTAAGAATCACATCAGAATATTGATCACACGGAAAGACTTATGCAAAATAGATATAGGGCAACCCACATAAACTCTATGAGAAACAACAAATTTACCCATGGGAGTATAGACTGAAAAAGGCACCCTCAAGATTTTGAGACTCAAACCACACTTAACAACCAACAAAGGAGTCACAAAATATAAATTTGCACTCGGATCAAGCAAAACATAAGCATAAAAATAAAAGACTTTTAACATACTAGTCACAACATCTAGAGCTTTCTCCACTTTCCATCGAGCATGTAAAGCATAAAACCTATTGTTTTTGGGGGCACTATCTTGTGGAGCTCTTAGTGGGAATTCATTACCTTGAACCATTTGACCTTTCTTTGGTTCCTTTAGGCAATCTGCAAGCTTGTGGCCCATCTCAGCACACCCAAACCAAGCATCTAAACCCCATAAACAGTTCCCAGGGTGAGCTCTCCCACCATTTGTCACATTGAGAAGGTAATGGCCCACCTTCACCGGTGCCTTGGGAGAAGGCACTCTAGCATTAGTAAACCTTGTATTAGAGCCTTGGCTCTGTTGGAAGCGACCATAACCACCACCACCACCCCCGCCACTCTTGAAGTTGGAGAACCCACCATCATAACAGACCCTCTTAGAATAATTCACCCTCTTCTCTTTGAGATTTTCCCTTTAATCTGTTCAACATATGCCATGAGCCTAGAGATGTCCATATCCCAAATAAGCATAGCCGTACAATATTCTTTCACGACCAAGTAAGAGATCCCAGAAATGAACTTGTGCATTCTTGCACTGGGTCAGCCACAAGTATAGCAGTATACTTGGAGAGGTTGATAAACTCAGTCATCTTGGTTTAAGTGGGAAGAAATGATCCAGAAATATAAACTTGAATTCCTCCCAATTAACAGAATTACCACAGACCCTCTCCATTAACCATTGAGTGTACCATACTTAATAAGTACCCAACTCAACTTTCTCCTCAAAAGTGACTCCTATAATAGTCAACACCTTATTGAGCTCACTAATGAACTCTTCAGCATCCTCATTGGTCTTTTACCTATAGAACTTTGAAGGATTTATTTGAGTAAATCTCTCACCCTAGAAGCTAGAGTGGGCTCACAGGAAGAAATATTAGCTTGCCTAGTCTAAGAAGTCACCACTTGTTCAAGCATAGCAAAGGCTGTACGAAATTCACCATTATAGATGGGCTCTTCCGTAGGCCCTTGGGGAACTTGTTCCTTACAAGCCTAGGTCATTTTTCGTAGGGGACCTCTTCGTGGAGGTATCTTCTATAATGGAGCAAGGATACCATCAAGGTAAGAAAACCAAACATACAGTCCATAGAATGACATAAGACATGAAGATGTGAGACAATTCCTAGAATGCCATCATAGCCTCCCATTCATAAGCATGATGAACTTCACACCCATAAATAAGACTCTACTCGATGCGGCATATTAGACCCCAAGGACTATTTACAAACCTAGTAATCTGATTCCAAGCTTGTCAAGATCGGATCTAGGATCTAGGAGTGACATGGAAAATAGGAACCCTAAAATACCCAAACAAGACTTATAACATCTATTCACACATCATCGGTTTGAAAGTGCACATGAATTAGTAGATACATAGTTATACGGGATGAAAAAGTAGGACTCACGCTATGGGGACATCATAGGAACATGGATTCACATAACACATAGCAGATAAAGACTAAGGGGCGGTAAGTATGACTCACTCTATGGGGGCAATATGGGTCTTTGGATTTTTCACATCATAACATAAATCCATAACACAAACACAAAATCAATCCATGATGACCATACACACTACATAACCATATTCACAAACATAATCTCTGAATATAACACTTAGCATATAAACGTAAAAGAGAGTCTACAAGATGTCCAATAATGCCTCTAATCATAAGATAGGTGATGTGCCACCAAAATACAACACTTTTGATGCTTAAAACTTTGAATTTTATGTGTTCTCAATGCGATGTTCATTGGTTTTATGCTTTTTTTGTTCATTCCTATAGGATTACAGGTTGGCCTTGATTTTGGAAAAAAAGTGCAGAAATTGCTGATTTTTGCTGTTATACAAGACCCTTTATAGGCTGTAGATCATTCTACTGGCCATATGGTGCTTTCATGAACAATTCCAATGAGGAATTGTTTTTTGAATTTTATTCTACGAACATGCAGATAAGCTATAAATGGTTTTACAAGTCATAGAAGATGGTTCATGCCCTAAGGATCAGAGATTAGGACTTTCTGAAGTTTTATCATACGGAACCCCCTTTATGGGTCGTAAACTACTTTATGAGTCATAGAGGGGTATCGTAAAATTGAAGTCCAAATTTCTAGCAGCTGAGTACGACACCCCAATTACGGGATGTGAAATGCATTACGATGCATAAACCCCCTTTCGCATGGCGTGCAAACTAGTTCTCCTATTTTGTTTAAGACTTGTATTTTACTCATTATAAATAGGTTTTTAGGTTATTTTTCATAAGTTTTTGCTGAGTACTTAGAGAACACAGTAATTAGAGAGAGAAAATTGTGAGATCATATTGGAGAGTCTTTTAGAACACTTGTGTTTGAATTTTATCTTTAAGCTTATGATTCTTATTGAAGTTAGATTTGTTTATTCTTAATTTTATAGTGTAAGTGTTCAATTATATTTTCTCAATCCATAATTATTGTATCTACACAAAGCATGAGTATCTAAATTCACAACTAGGGTTATGAGAATTATGAAGAACTAACAAAGTAAAATTACATAATTCATAATTCTTGGAAGGTGTATATGCATGTATTAATTAACTATCTTCATTTTGCATGTTTTCTATTGGTGGCCAATCTTAGAACCCGCCTAGTGTTATTGAATGGACCAAGGTAGTAATGAATAGAAAAAGATATTAATTAACAAGATTTGATTAATGTATTCTCGTCTAATCAACCAAATTGGGACAAGAGGAGGTTGTACTAGGACTAATGAGTAAGGGTTAGTAATGCACACTATGGAGATGGGCTAAGTCACATAGTGAAATTCACCTCTCACCTTTGACTAAAGGCTTGGTGAACATAACTTATTGTCCTGCATGTTATACACTAGAAAAGAATTATGTTATCTGGTGATACTGAGTTGGGGAATCATGGGGAACATAGTACCCTAGTTTCTCTTCATATTGACTTCTCTCTTGTGTTAGTTAGTTTAGTTATATTTTCATTTATTATTGCAAACCCTCACCTTTGGGGAAGTAAGTTGGTTAACCATTATAATTGTGATCATTTAATTCTCTTTTATTTATGTACTTCCTGTAGGTTCGATGCTAACCTTTGTTAGGTTCTATTTCTTGACAGCAACCACTTTATCCTCTAAAAAGGAGGTGTAACTTGGGCGACATCAAGATTTTGGCATCGTTGCCAGGGAATACGACTAGACTTAGTGAATACATAAGTAATTTAGGTGTTAATCCTTAGTTCCCTTAGTTTACTTTTTGTTTGTTGTTTTTGTTCTTTTTTTAGGGTGTAAGTATAGTATATGTCCAACACTCAGAGTCAAGGCAATATCTTAACTCCGTTTTACCTAGAGATCTACAGAATGTTGAGGAGAATAACCCAAGACAATGCCAATAATATGTCTAATGCAGCTCTGAACAAGAATTACTCTGAGGATGCTGAGAATGAGAACCCACCTCCACTTGAGGACATTGCTTTATAGCCTCAGGATTTCAATGCTAATGCTTACCAGTGGAATCAATGCAGGCTGAACCCTATGGCTATAAAGATGACTAGAGCTATTGTGTTGCTACCACTATTGGCAGACACAATGTTTGCAGTCACAAGTGGATTACTTCAGATGCTGCTGAACCATGGGATATTTGCGGGTTTACCATCAGAGAATCCTCATAGCCACCTACACAATGTGGTATTCATATGCAAGAGTATGATGGGAACACAAAATCTATCTATGGATGCTGTGGGACTTTGTATCTTCCTATTATTACTTACAGGCAGTCAAACATTATGGCTATCTAAGCTCCCGCAGAGTTCGAACACTAGTTAGCAGACTTGCAGAAGGATTTTTAGAGAGGTACTTCCCTATATCAAAGAAGCTCAAGTTTAAGGACCAGATCAACAACTTTAAACTTCCTAGTGATTCGATCAGTACCACTTGGGTGCAGTTCATCTAATGTATGAGGAGCATCCCTAACTGTAAAATATTGGGTGATGCTTTGGTGAAGATCTTTTACCAAGCCCTTGATAAGAACAGTCAGGCCTGTGCTAACATTATTATGGAGTTATGTTCTTGGATCAACCGTTTGCAAGGATTGCAGAGCGAATGGAAAGAGTGGTCAAGACTAATCATGCATTGGGTCAAAGAGATAGAGCATCTACCAAAAGTTCATATGTTATTAGTGTTGGTCCGAAGCAAGCAAATATCAATAAATAAATCATGCAACAGCTTGCCTAGATTTGTACAGGCATGGAGGTGATGATGAAGCAGAATGAAGAGCGAGTAAATGCAATGGTTCATCAACCTCCATGTGCACTCATGTATGATGAGCCATATTATGATGAGGATTAGTGTTTTGTTATTGATCAGATAGGGTTTTTTAGGGTCCAATCAGGACTACTAGTGCTAAGGTCAATGAAACCAAGGTTAGAACTTTAATAGAGATAAAGCTTATAGGGATAACTGCGGAGGTTAGTATGGTAGAAACAGGGTTCCAGAGAGAGATGCAGATTGGGATCGCAGAGAAGGCTTTAGTAATGGTCCTTATATGCCACCACATAATCGTGATGCAAGTGCAAGTAGTTCCAGAATAGAGGAGATATTTGATCGCCTATTGAAGAAAGCTAAGACATGGGATGAGACTCGAGGGGCATGAAATCAGAGATTTAAAGTATAAATAAAAAAATAGAGTCCCATTCTTTGGTTATCAAATAGCCTGAACAACAGTTTGGTCAAGTGTTGACTCAACTTAATCAGTTTCAGAGGGGTACCTTGCCTAGTAACATAGTTCAGAATCCTACAAATGAAGGGCAGTGTATGGTAGTTACTACTTGGGGTGGCAAGAACACCATTAATCCTCCCATGCCAGTTGATGAGAAAGATGTTTGAGAGGAGATGGATACGGCCAAGGATGCAGAGATAGGAGATGATCGTGGTAAGGATGGGGTAATTAAAGCTATTGATACACCACAGAAGTTGAAGCCCATTCTTAGGCCTCTTCCTCGCTTCCCTCAAAGATTCAAAAAGAGGGAGGAGAAAGGCAAATTCAAGCACTTTCTCTCCATACTAAATAACTCTCCATCAGTATTACATGAAGTATTGGTCACTGTTAGTCAAGAGCTCTCCCAAGAGCTTCAAAATTGTAGTACTATTGCTACGAGGACCTTGGTTTAGAAGCGAGAAGATACCGATGCTTTCACCATACCCTGAACCATTGGAGATGTGGATTTTGCAAGGGTACTATTGATCTAGGTTCCAACATTAGTCTGATGCCACTTGTGGTCTACAAGAAGCTTGGATTGGGATCCTCTACTCCAACGAGTATGCAGTTATTGATGGCGGATCGCTCAGTGAAGAAGCTTATGCAGATATAGTACGATGTTCTAGTAAAAGTTAAAAAGTTCATATTTCCCATAGACTTTGTGATCCTAGATTGCTACGTCCCAATCATCTTGAGAAGACCTCTCCTAGCCACTGGGCGAGTATAGTGGATATGAAAGCCAATCAACTCAGGTTTAGGTTGAATGATGAAGAAGTCATCTTCAATATCTGTCAGTCATAAATCATCCAGATGATTTAAAGAGTAAAGTCTAAGTAATTGGTGAAATCTGAGTAACTAATTTATCCAAGTCGTACCGCGAAAATAAATCAGGCACTACTTAGGAGGCAACCCAAGATGGACACTGGCAGCTAGGCGCTCAGGTATATTTTTGACCCTTATATGTTTTATTTTACTCTGCTTTTGCACAGTGGGGACAACGCATATTTTTTTCAATGGGGTGTGGGTAGTTATGGGCCTATGTGAAGTCTGAGTAGCTTGGGTCTATAACTACCCAAATTTTTGATCCTGGTGTTTTCTTGCCTGTGTTCTTTTTTCCTGTGGATATTTACTTTCTATTGAATCGGCATGTCTAGGATGTTTTACGTAGTATTTGTAGCATATAATACTAATACTTTTGGCATATAGCAAGTTTCCATGTTGTGTTTGAAAAATGATACCCACCAAAAAAATATAAATTTTGATTAGTAGTTAGATAGCAACAATGCATGTTTAGACTCATATTTCACCCTAAATTCAAGTCCCAAAACTCAAGACCAATCTTAAGGATTTCTTCAAGAATTTCATTCAAGCTTCAGGTCTCCATCTCCAATCTCTTTCAAGGGCTCTCTAAAGCTAAAGTATGTCAGTTTCAACCATTGGGTCCTTTCACCCATGTTGCCTAAGCCTCATTTTTACTAATATTGCATGATTTAAAGTGGATTTTACATGTGGGTTTTGTATATTAGAGAATTTACTGCACAGTGATTTGAGTTCATGAAAGTATGGTTATTTTAGCATGTTTTGAGCTCTAAATCTTGGATCTAATGATAGATTTAATGAAGGATCTTGATGTATATTGCTTGAGGGTGTTACAAAATATTGATTTATAGTTTTACATGGGATTTACTTGCATGTTTTTACTCATGAATTGCATGGTTTTACACTAGAACTACACACCCTCTAAGTATTTGATAAAATGTTCGGCTAGGGTTTCTTGGGGAATTGAAGGTCCAATGCATGTCTAATGAGTTGAATGATGTTGTGATGATTATATGATGATGTAACGATGATGAACTGACATTTGTATGTGATGACCAAATGATGGTGAAAAGGATTGTATGTATATAATGATGAAAGGAATGTATATATGTGTGTTTAATCATGTGAAGCACCTTTGGTATTACAAGTGAATTGTTGGGCTCTCATGCTGTTATGTTATTGGGAATTGTTGATGAGTTATGGGGTTCTTATGATAAGGTTTATGTTCTTGTGTATTGTGAAGCCTACTAGAAGGGGTTATAAATTATGCTATGTGTTTTACCCTCTAATGCAAGGCTAATTCCTACATGTAGGGGTTATGGACTATGTTGTACACTTTACCCTTATCTACGAAGGTATGCTATTCACTTGCTCATGTCTACATATAGGGGTTATGAACTATGTGATACTCCTTACCCTAGTGTATGATTTGGGGTTATGCAATGTACCCATTTGAGGTTATGCCATGCATTCATATTTACATGTAGGGGTTATAAACTATGTTGTACTCCTTACTCTCATGTATGATTTGAGGTTATAAAATACACTCATTTGAAGGGGTTATGAACTATATGGAATGTCGTACCCTCATATGGACACATGTAGGGGTTATGACTTATGCTACCTTTTACCCTCATATGCTATTCATTATCTGATGTACAACCCATTACCTACTACAAGGGGGTTATGACCCATGCTACATCCCTTATCCTCTAGTGCAAGGTATTTAGATAATCTAATCATGTTATCTTATTGGTTTAAACAAGCTATATAAGAATGATTATTTTCAAGCATGTTTTACTATAAGCATCATTCATGCATGATATATTGTTAATATACTATCTCTTGTTATGATTAAGCATTTTGATTATGCTGCCTATCTCTTGTTGCATTGCATCCCATATACTTAGTACAGTCCGATGTATGCCTACATGATATCACCATGTAGGAACTTGAGTCCGGTTGAGCATCTCTACCCACATCGCTAGTACGATTTCACTCAAACTTATTGGTGAGTCCTCCATCCGGGGATGTTTGTCTATGTTTCTTATACTATGTATTTATAATTTCTTCTTTATTGCTATTTTAACTATGAGGGTGAGCCCTGTTACTTTGTCTTGGCCCACGCTAAGTATCTATGTTTAGAGGTATTGTTGGACAAGTTGTGTAATTTTACTTGAGCTTGACTCATCTATGGTATTTAAGTATTACTCTCTTTCTCTATCTCTCCCTTAGTCCCACTTCCCTTTTTTTTTATGCTGATCCCTTATCTTTATTTTAATTGATTCCATGACTAAGGATGTTTAATGATATACTATGGGCTTGTTT
>JAOTQJ010056026.1:0-14112 GCA_025642045.1 Solanum sejunctum
GTGAGTGGAGCCATTAAAGGAAAGCTTTAGATAATATAAAGTGGGAAAATTATCTCTAACATAATAAAATAAAATAAGAAAAATAAAGGTCGTTACACTTATTGAATTATTTGGTGTTCAATACTCCTCCTAAGACTCAACATGCTCATAAGACATCAACCCTATGTTAACTCATTCAATTAGTCTAACTGGACATTTGTCAATTCAATTCATCACAATAACTATCAACTCTTTAATTAGGAACATTCTTTTAGGATATAGCTCATTAACTCATAAAGACCATCTATCATCCATCAATCCAACATCACAGTATTCGGAAAACAAGAGTGGGGCTAAAACATTTAGGAACTCTATAAACTCTTAAAGCTCAAATTATACTCATGCATACCCATTTAAGTGCAATGTGTAAAAATAACAAGAATTTTTTCTAGGGTTCATATAAAAAAGTAAAATCATCTATTTCATGTACTTAATTCATAAAAATTACAGGTCATGCTAAATTATATAGGAATACATTAAGATTTAAGAAAAACCTTCAAGAAACATCTATGGAAAACTCAATTCATTCACAACTCCAACAGTTTTGGTTATGGGGCACATGGAAGGACAAAATCCTTATTCTAGTTAGCCTTACATACCTGAAAAATTTTGGCTCATGGAATGGCCTGGAAGTACTCACATGATCCTCTTCAAACACTAGCTTTTTCTCCCTTGAAACCTTGCTCTAAGTTGGAGAAGGTGTTTTAACGTAATACGACTAATTAGATGTGTTTTAGGATTTATTTAGGTGTAAAAATGTCAAGTTAAAGCTTTGAAAGGGTGAGAAAAGACCAAAATAACCTTTTGTAAAAAGTTGTCAAAGTCGCCCATAGGCTAACCTATTGTCGGTAGAAACTTTCATGGCCCGTAAGAACCAATTTGTAAAATTTTGTGCAAATTTTGGGGTCTCTGCATCGATTCCGCGAGCCCAAACTATGGCCCGTAGAAGAACTTATGACCCGTAGGTGGGTCCGTCAAGTTAGGGGCTCAAAAATGGATTTTCAAGAGTTTTTCCCACAAGTTAGTAGACGGGCTATAACTCAAATCATGGCTCGTAAGTCATCTTGTAAGTACACTCTACACTGACAGTCTGTAGTATAACGGTTATAACTTTTGACTCCAAACTCTAAATGAGGTGAACTCAGTGATGTTGGAAAGCTAATTCAAAGACCTTTCATTTGGTAGGTCATAGGCCACCTAATTGGTTATGTACTAAGACTTAGGTGGTCATTTAAAGTTGACCGTTAATCTAATGCGAGAAACCCAATTAATAGGAAAGTTTTGCCTCGGCTAAGTACTAGAGGTCTCTTATGACCCTAATCAACTTTCCACATATAAAAATGAAGCTTGAAATATAGGCATATGTAAGAATAAAGTTATGAGGTGTCGCATCCATAAAACTCCAAAATCAAGTCCACAAACTGATCAAACATAACTCGAAGTAACTATCAAAAGGAAAAAAAACTATATTTTTAAAATTTTCATCAATGACCTTCACGGTGAATGCACTACAGCTAAAATCACCTGCATCATTTATATTCTCCATGACATTGGAGTTTGTCTTAAGACAGTGTCTAACTTATTTTGTGACAATTTGAGTGCTCTATATATGAAAGCAAATCCAGTCATGCATGTTAGGACAAAACATGTGGAAATAGACTACCATTTTGTTCGAGAAAAGGTAACCAGAGGACAACAACTCACATAGTTTATAAGGTCCAAGGATTAGCCAGTTGACAGCCACACAAGGCTTTGACAAAACAGCTGTGTGTTGGTTTTTGAAGCAAGCCATGAATTAGTTACATAATTTAGTAGTAACTCTACTAGTTTAGTTCTTATAGCAATCTTAAGTCATAACATTTGTTGCACAGCTAGAATAAAACTCTCATTTTATCTGTATTAGTTGTACTAGGCTGCTAGCTCTCTCCTGTAAATTAATAGGAGTATATGTCTTCTCGATTAATATCAATAATATAATCAATT
Organism: Solanum sejunctum; assembly: GCA_025642045.1. Classification (NCBI taxonomy): domain Eukaryota; kingdom Viridiplantae; phylum Streptophyta; class Magnoliopsida; order Solanales; family Solanaceae; genus Solanum; species Solanum sejunctum. The sequence goes on from JAOTQJ010056026.1 coordinate 2,023, forward strand.
CTGTTTTTAAACCATGTGAGATTCTTCACTAGTGAGTGATAATTTAGGTATAAAAATTCATACTTTTGATATTTTAGATATGAAATAAAAAAAAGTAATAGTATAAATGTGTTTTGGACACTTCACTCTTTGATCTCCAAATAAATCAAATTTAGAAAATTTCAGAACTCGAGGAATCAAAATTTTGAATATTATGTTTTACAGTTTTAGTACTAAGTCAATGAGTACTTGATGATCTTATACAAATTAATTGATTTTCCTTGTTTATTTTGTGATTAGCTGGGGTAAATTCCCAAAAAGATACTACTCCCTCCGTTTAAAAAATAATAACCTAATTTGACTTGGTATGAAATTTAAGAAAGTAAAGACGTCTTTTTATCTTGTAGTCTTAAATTAAAGTTATATATATTAAATATACTAATGCCCTTTAGTTTTGTGGTTTGAAACATGCTACATTGAAAAAGTTGAAATTAAAATTTTATCAAAAAAACAATCATTTTTTTTAAATAGAACAAAAAAACAAAAATAGGTCCCTTTTTTTAAAAAGGGGGAAAGTATTTTATTTTACACCTTTAGGACTGATCTAGGGAAAACATTAACCAAAGTAGAAAAGAAGAATGTGCACGTATTTTTTTTTTATTAGACTTAAATCAATTGGTGTTGTGGCAAATTTAAAGAAGAAAAAAAGAGACAATAATTAAGGGTCCAAAACTATACCCGACAAAAGCTTGTTTCTAGAAATTAAAAGTAATCTCCTTTAGAATTTTTTTAATTTATTCAGATGGTGAACAATGTATGCTAGAGCAAATTTCGGTCAAGAAAATGAATACAGAGAGAAGTGGAATGCTAGTCAGTTGAATATTTGTAATGGAGTCAAAAACATGCATTGTATTGTACGAAAATTTAGAGCACAAGAATATAAGTTTCTTGTAATTGTATTGTTCAGTATTTGATCTCCTTAAAATAATTATGTCTAAACTTTTATTTAAAGGCTACTAGTTGCTATCTATGTCGAAATATTGTAAATAGTTTCAGCTAATATTCTTCTATTATGATCAGAATATTTTATAAGCATATCTTGCGTATTTATTCTTTTGTCTCATTTGTCACATCATTTGATTCTCTAGTTACATGTCATCGAATCATTGGGCCGGGGGCGTCTTGTTAGTCGAGGCAATCATGATTGTTCCATTTATAATACTCCCTTTGGTTTATTTTATATATATGTCATTCTTACTATAAATAAATTGTCCTTAAAATATATCATTTCACAAAATTAATGCATAAATGATATTGTTCTTCCTATTTTACTCTTAATAGCTAATGAGCTTTAAAGAGATATATTTGATCAACTAGAAAAACTAAAAAAAATAATTAATATACATTAAATAATAACAAAATAGTAAAGTCATTTTTTTCTTAATGCAAGTGTCATTACAAAAAGTGACATATAAAAGGGAATACAGGAAATACTTCTATAGGTCACCTTAATTACAAATTTGTACGAGTAATTCACATTCTTCTATGAGATGTAATTTGAAAAAATAATGCAGGTCTTACTTATTGCAAAGTAGTGCAAAAATTCCCTATTATGTCATTGTGCACAAGTAATATAATATATGCACATTATCTGAAATTTAAAATTTATCATTAATTGAATGTTTCCTAATAAATATTAACGTTATAAAAATTGTTTTTATTGAGATTCAAACTCTCAACGTAACCAAAATCGGAGGAGGATTGAAAAAAAATTCTCTCTAAGACCTAAAGCCCTTAATATCCTAGTTTTATTGGAAGATGGACAATATGACTGGTGGGAAGCCACCACTGGACCACCGGATGATGGGGATGCACCTCGTGAAGAAGGTAAGAGAAGTTATGCGGATATACTGCACTCTCAGAAGGTGCAACAGGGATTGACTCTAGTGAATCCAATCACATATCTGCATGGGGAGCCGAGACTGATTTGGGAGGAGGAGGGGGTATCACAGATGATTGTCAATGAATAATTAAAATTTGCAGTGATAGAAAAATTCTCCTATGGATCGCCAAACATAGATGATTTAAGGAGATTAATACCCTTACAATGCGAGCTTAAAGGGGAAGTAAATTTTGGGCTTTTAAATAAAAGATACATTCTTATCAGGGCATCACGCATGGAAGATGATGTACATCTATTGTCTAAACCAATTTTTTATATTGCTTCATAAAAATTGGAACTACCCAATGCGGACATTGAAGTGGGACCCCATATTTGACCCGACAGCAAAAACGACCATTGCAGCAGCCTGGATTTCATTCCCATCATTAACTCCAAACCTTTTTGATAGAGAAGCCATATTCTCACTTGCCGTAGCAGTTAATAAACCTTTGCAGGTAGATATGGCCATCACTAACAAAACTAGATCAAGTTGTGCAAGAGTGAAGGTGGAGTTGGACCTGGTAAAGGAATTATCAAGGAGAATTAATGTGGGCATAAAGAAGAAGACTGGAGATGTTTTATATAAGTGGATACAAATAAAATATGATTATTTACCCAAGTACTACCGCACTTGTAAGCTGCAAGGCCATAATGAAGATGATTATTATGTGCTTTATCTGGAGCTGTTTGATGGAGCCAAGAGAAAACAGAATGATAAGAATCTTAGCAAAGATAAGGAGGACAATACCAAGGAAGGTAATAACAATGCCAAGAAAGAGGATGAAGTGCAAAAAGATAAAGGGGGAAAGGACAACAATGGAAAGGGTATGAATAAGGAGGTGATCACTAGATGGGGTCCCAAACCCAAGGTGGATCCTCTAAATACCTCCAATCAATTTCAACTACTAGAAGGGAAAAAAAAGGATGGAGCCCTTCATATGGCGGAGACAACACAAGATTAGAAAGTGAAACTGAACCAATAGGACAATCAGAACTGGTCCAACACTACGAAGTGGGTTGAGGACAATTTTAGGCAGGAAGGTGGGGAGTAGAAAGATTTATAACAGAAGAATGGAGATGGGATTGATACAGGGGATAATGTAAGTAGTCCAACAAAGTCAATTCAAACCCAATACAGATGATCCATGACAAGACAGTAGAAGGTAAAGGGGATGTAGATATTCAGTGAAGAAGACAATTAGTCTACAACAAGGAAAAATGTTATCAAGTAGGGGGAGAGTGTAGTAGAGATAGACAAGGAAGGAGAGAAGATACATTCACATACCCATGCCACATTGGTTGGTAAGGGGAAAGAGGAACATAGTCAGAGAAGTACCAATCAGGGGGACAATAGTGAGAACATACATGCACAATTTAAGTACGGAGTGGGATATGAAGGTAACATGGAGGAGGATCTACAATAGTACATTAAAAGAGGTGTCGAAGAGTGGGGACCTATCACCTCGGATTGTCAAGAATCTGAATAAGGATAAAAGGAAAGGCAAACCTGCTATATCAAAAAATAGTTAAATATAAACAAGGAGTATATCACTACGACTATCAGGAAGCAAATGATGATGCACAACATTATGTTTTCAAATATTAGATAAGTACATTATCAAAATGCTTTTGAGAAAATGATTGATCTAAAGACGAGACATCAGTACTCATTTATTTTCCTTTCTGAACCTTTTAGGGGGCCCTAAGAGATGGACAATTACAAAAGGAGAATAAGAATGGAGAATGCTAAAGTGAATTGTTCAGGGAAGATAGGGCTATTTTGGACTGATGATTAGACAGGGGAGATCATCTTTGATACTATCCAACAAATCTCAGTTAAGTTCACACACTTGACAACACAATAACAAGTACTGATTATATCAGTCTATGCAAGGTGTAATGCATTAGAGAGACTTGAATTATGGGAAGATATTATATATGGGCTAAAGATTGTACTATACCATGGCTTGTGGGGGTGATTTTAATGTGATCCTATTTGGTAGTGACAAGCTTTGGGGACTTCCAGTTAGCCCAGTAGAAACTACTGACTTCTCACAGTGTGTGAGTGATGTAGGGCTTACAAAGCTGCCATTCTTTGGTAGTCTATACATATGGTGGAATAGTAGAATAGGTGATGACAACATCTTTGAGAGGTTGGATAGGGTGTTTGTCAATGATATGTTCTGGTCTGTTTGTAATCAAAGTGAGGTGAATCATCTAATTAGGGATGGATCAGACTATGCTCTACTACATGTGAGTTGTAGATCTGGTAACTCCACAATAAAGAAGCCTTTCAGGTTTCTTAACTTCTGGTGCACACCTTACTTTTTTGAGGAGATGGTTAAGAAATCTTGGAAGGTGCCTGTGGAGGGGGATCATTCAGGGTTCTACAAGAGAAGCTAAATAGGATGAAGAGGAGCCTGGGGCCATGGAGTAAACCAACTTTTGGCAATGTTTTTCAGCAAGTTACTACTGTGAAGGATATGGTAAAGGTAAAAAAGATGCATTTAGGGTTGTATCCTTTAGAGGAAAATAGGGCTTAATTGACGAAGGTGGTGGCTCAACTAAGAATATTTCAGAAATATGAAGAGGAAATATGGAAGCAAAAGTCAAGAATGTATTAGCTTAAAGAATGGGATAGAAATACTAAGTTTTTCCATGCTCATGTGAAGGGCAAATGGAAAAAGCTATAGATTCAGAATATAAAAGATGACCAAGGAAATGTATTGACTTTAGACCAGATTTTGGTAGGGAAACAATTAGTACCTTTCAACAAAATTTATACAGGAGGAGCAGTAATAATTGTTTGATCCTTTAGACTGCATATCAGATATTCTTACACAAGAAGATAGAAGTACCATGGAAAGATGGCCTGAGGAAGCAGAGATTAAGGAAGTTGTATTTGACCTCAACAAGAACAGTGCAAGTGGAATAGATGGTTTTTCAGGTGCATTTTTTCAGACTTAGTGGGACATAGCCAAATAGGAAGTGATTCAGGCAGTACTGTTGTTCTTTTGTGGGCTCGAGTTACCAAGGTACATTACCTATAGGACTTTGGTCCTAATACTAAAGAAGGAGGTAATAAGAACCTTTGGAGAATTAAGGCTAATAAGCTTAAGTACTTTCATGAGTAAGGTGATTTCAAAGGTGCGGCAAGGTAGAATGGACAAGGTTTTGCACAAAATTATATCCTCCAATCAAACTGGGTTTATGAAGGGGAGGAGTATTTCAGAAAATATGCTACTAGATCAGGAAATAGTAAGGGATATCAACAAAAGGGCTAAGCATGTTAATGTGATGGTCAAACTAGATATAACAAAGGCGTATGACATAGTATCTTGGATATTATCCAAGGTCATAAGGAAGTTTGGATTTGTGGAGAGAACAATTGACATGGAGTGGAGAATACTATCAAATAATTGGTATTCTATTCTTATTAATGGATAGTCTCATGGCCATTTTCCTTCAAAAAGGGTGGTAAAACGGGGAGACCCCCTTTTCCCTATACTCTTTATCATTGGGGCAAAGGTTCTATCCAGATCATTAAACATGCTGAATGGGGAGGATAGTTTCATTGGATATGGGTTGTCCAAATGGAGTGAGAAAATAAATGATCTATGATACAATTCTCTTCTATTCTTCCAACAAGAAATCAGTTAAAAGGATGATGCAGGTTCTAAGGAGTTATGAAGAAGTTTCTGGTTAGTTGATAAATTTGACCAAAAGCTTCTTCTATTTCCATGATAAAGTCCCGATTATAGTGGATGGACTGGCATTGGACAAGGAATATTTCCTTTTACATATCTGGGGTGTCCAATATTCGATGGCAGAAAGAAGAAGATATACTTTGAGGGATTAATTAAAAAGGTGACCGCCAAGATTCACTCTTGGAAGACCAAACTGTTGTGAGTAAGGGAAAAGTATACCTTGGTCAAATATGTACTACAATCCTTTCCAATATATCAGTTGTTTGTGATGAACCCTCCAAAAGGAGTAATTGACCTCCTTCAGTTGATTATTACTAAATTCTTTTGGTGCAATAATGGTGAAACAAAAGGTAAACATTGGGTGGCATGGGATACCCTATGTTTTCCATAGGAAGAAGGTGGCATTGGACTCAGGTCATTACATCACATTGTGGATGCCCTATTTGCTAAATTATGGTGGAACTTCAGGACTAACACTGGGTCATTATGGGGAACATATATATGGAATAATTATTATAAGAGGCATCACCTTGTTATTGAAACTAGGTTTGGTGATTCTCATGTTTCGAGAAAGATGGTACAGATTAGAGAGGTGGTGGAACATAACATGTGATGGCAACTAAAGGCTAGCAACTTCAGTTTCTCTTTTGATAACTGGACTAAGCTGGAGCCTTATAATTTATTGAACTACACAATTATTCAAAGGAGGAAGTGGAGATTAAAGATTTTGTATTGAGGGAAGGCTGGGATGGACATAAGTTGGAGTTATGTCTATCAGATCCAGATATTATGAATTATATTTGTGAAAAGGTGAAGCCACCTAATATAGAAGAAATTTCTGATAAGGTCTAGTGGAAGAATAGTAACTCAGGATTATATTTGTGAAAAGGTGAAGCCATCTAATATAAAATGAGATAGATAAGCAATTATGGGTCAAAGGGATTTCTTTCAAAATTAATTTTTTCTTTTGGAAGTCTTGGAAGGGAAGAATTGCAATAGAAGACAACTTGAAAAGGATGGGTATTTTTTTGGCTTCACAGTGTCAATGTTGTGAAGGAGGGTTACAGGAAACTATGAAGCATATACCCTTCACAGCACAGCAGACAGGATGATATGAAAGTTTTTTGCTAGGCTTGCTGGTATCACAGTAGAGGGAATTAATCACCAATCAATGATTAAGGAGTGGTGGAGTAGGGGGGTTCACAGAGGCTACAACAGGTGTACAATGGAATTCCAGTACTAATTTGGTGAAAACTTTAGAAGAGAAGAAATAATAAAAGACATGGGGGAGACACTACCTATAGTGCCATGATACACAATATTTTGGCTAATATACATTATCTAATTAGGACCTTATAGCCTAACAAGAGGATAATACACCTAGCTTGGGATGGTGTGATTAAGGTACTAGGTGAGTTTAAACCAAGAATATATCATTTGGTTGTAAGATGGGCCCTACCATCTGTGGGACATAAAAAATATAACACAAATGGAACTAGTAGAGGGAATCCAGGGCCTAGTTCCAATAGATTCTGTAAGAAGGAATAAGTAGTCACATGATCAATATTCAACCAGAGGCTATAGTAATTTTGGAAGCTCTTAGATATTGGGAGTCAGAAAAGTAGGCTACAAAGACTTTGGAAAAAGACTCATTAGTTATGCTTAACATCATTAAAAGAAATTGGAAGTTTCTCTTAGAAATCGTTGGAATTGTGGAGGTAATACAATAGTATATACAAGAATAGCATATTCACATACAAAATATATATAGGGAAGGGAATCATTTAAAGGATTTCATTGCTAATCATGTTGCAGATGTTGACACAATCCTAATATATACACAATTTCAATAGTTGGCAAAAAAGCTAAGCAAATACTGGACACCGATAAAGCCCAAATACCTATGATCAGGATTAGATCTAAATCTATCAAGGTACAGCAGATCTAAATGTCAGATACAAAGACAGGTTTGTTAAGTTCATGTACATCAGTGGCAATAATACCATCATAAGTGTTGCTATACAAAAAGAGAGCATGACAGCCTACAAAAAATCTGATCTAAATATTCAGCAAGGGCTAGGAGAAGTGTTCAACTTGGACGACCATATTTCATTCCAAGTTGTGAAGTGCTACCCACCAGCAAGTGAAGAAGAAATACCAAGCATCTGTAAGAAAAGGTAGTCAGCAATACAAGACGGGGAGAGGACAAAGGCAAAGAAACAATACTCACCTGGGAGAAGTTGAACCCCAAAACAAGATTGAGGAGAAAAATAAACAGGAGCACTAGTAGAAGAAGTTCCAAGGCGACGCCATGGGACGGACACCATCGACAATACCTGCAAAGCCATTGGGAAATAGAAAGCGTATTTGAAAAGTGTTGATGTTTTAGCTTCCTTTAGTACTAAGTCTAGTAGTAATTTAAGATTACATACAATGTATAGACCATTCAGTATTTCTTTTTTGAATAAATAATAAAAGATGAGCCCCTCCATAAAGTTAAGTTAAAAAAAAACTCTCAAAGTAACCTTAGGCATTAATAATATTATTTATTTGATATGTTTACTGCTATTGAATGGTGATCAACCATTCAAGAGCAATGAAAAAATATTTTTTTCTTTGGTAAAGTTGGTTTGGCAACAATGATCTTTTCTTTGGTAAAGTTGACCAACTTTATAAATGAATCTCACTCATACAAAAATAAGCCAAATCAAGAAAGGGCCACCGCCCAACATTGCAAGAAAAATTACAACAGTAAAAAATAAATTAAAGAGCATGAAATGAGAAAGATTCGTTAATGTGAGTCTAAAAAAATCTATTTTTTTCTTGTCTTTACCTAATCAAAACTTTGGTGGAAGCTGGTCTTGTTGGTATAGAAAAGATTAAATAGGGATTTAGAACTTGATAGAAAAAGATGGGCGGAGAGGTCGGTAGTAATGGTGAGGTCTCATTATATTGTCTGTTTTTTGTTAGATAATATTAGATGTATGGAATCCGTTAATTCGATTGATTTAAATTCACATCGAGTAATATATTCACGATAAACTTTAGGTATACCAAGAAATTTTTTATTATTAAGATTTAAATATTTGATTATGAGTAGAGGTATATCAATCACAAATTATTAAGTAATTATAAGAGTGATTTTAGCATTAGATTATGGTAAATTTCCCTTTGCCTTCTGCCCTTTAAAAAATTTGAACTTTAATGTGTTGTAAGAAAATTAGAGTAGAGTAATGGCACATTATTATGTACATGGTAATAAATTAAAGCAGCTCATGATCTTGACCTCTATTTATTCTCATTTCTAAAGTAACTCTTTTCTCCTGCTGAGTGCTGCCGTAAAGAATATAAGGAGAAAAACAAGGACTTTTGGATTGTTTATTTAGAATTGATGAATGAGTAAGAAGGATGTGCGTGGCTCCCTATATGCCACATGTTTCACCAATTCATTGATTTGCTGATTAATGGGTGGCATGCAAGGAGCCAAGCACATCAACCACTTTCCCATCTTCAATCTTGCTCTTTCTTTTTTTTGCTTGTCATCTAATGTAATGAGATTACAATACTTATTCATTATCTTATTCCCATCACCATATATCTTTGCTAAAAAAATTATTGTGATTATTGATAGAAGGGAAATATTTTTCTCGACCATTAACAATATGCAAAGTCAGAATATATACAAAGCTAAGCCTTCAATTACGCGTGAGGCTAACCTAATTCTAAGGAACTAATTATCTACAAGATATTTATCTTTCAAATATACATTTCAAAAATATAAATAAGATATACACATTCTAAATATACATTACAATAATATCTACAAGATATATTTAACACACACCCACAGTCGAAGCGGAAGGCTTACAGACACTGAGACTGTCCCTAAAATCGTCAAATAAAAGTCATGGAAGGCCTTTAGTAAAAATATCTGCTATTTGATATAGAGAAGGCACATGAAGCACTCGAACTTCACCCCAAGCAACTTTCTCCCATACAAAATGAATATCCATCTCAATATATTTTATCCGTTGATGCTGAACTGAATTTACTGATAAATAAATAGCACTTTCATTATCGAAATAAACAAGAGTAGCCCTTTTAATCTGACAATGCAACTCTAATAGAAGGTTCTGAATCCAACAGAATTTGGATACAACATTTGCCACCCCAGGATACTCTGCCTCTGGACTGGAATTTGACAATGTTGATTGTCGTTTCGATAACCAAGACACCAAATTATCACCCAAAAATATATAATAACCAGAGGTAGAATGACGAGTGTCAGGATACCTACCCCAATCTGCATCTGTATATGACACTAGAGTAGAAAAAGAAGATGGATATAAATGAAGACCATAATCCAATGTACCTTTAACATACCTAATAACCCATTTTAGAGAAGACATATGATCTACTCTGGGATCATGTATATGTAAGCAAACCTACTAAATAGCATAAGAGATATCCGGCCTAGTAAACGTAAGGTACTGAAGAGCCCCTGCAAGACTCCTATAGAGAGTGGGATCATCAAATATAGCACTAGATGTAGCACTAACCTTTGACTTCGTATCAATTGGAGTAGCTGATGGTTTACGCGAAGACATTTTTGCTCGCTCAATTATCTCTTCGGCATAATTCCATTGAGATAAAAATATACCATATTTGTTTTGGGTCACAACAATATCCAAAAAATAATTCAGAGGACCAAGGTCCTTCACAACAAACTCAGAACTTAGAAGATTCATAATAGAACACCGGAGAATATCAGAAGAGGCTGTGAGAATTATATCATCAACATTAAGTAAAATGTATGCTATATTAGTCCCCTTATGATAAATAAATAATAAATTATCCGTTGTGCTGTTAGTAAAACCAAAGGGTAAAACATAATCTGCAAAACGCTTATACCAAGCTCTGGAAAACATAATCTGCAAAATGCTTAAGTCCATGTAAAGACTTACACAATAGGAAAACATAATCTGGATGATCACGATCCCTAACCCAATGGTTAATACATATAAATAGTTTCTTGAAGCTCACCATGAAGAAAGACATTTTTAACGTCCAATTGATGAATTGGCCATGCCTTCGAAAAAATTGGATTGTAGCTGGTTTCACCATCGGACTAAAAGTCTTACCACAATCAATACCAACCTATTGAGTTTTGCCATCACCTACAAGCCGGGCTTTATGCCTCTCAAAATCACCACTAGATTTAAATTTATGAGTAAAAATCCATATAGAACGAATCACATTCATATTCAGAGGATGTAGCACCAACTCTCATGTCTTATTTTAAATAAGAGCATTATATTCATCATCCATAGCCATTTTTCAATTTGGATCACGTAGAGCCGTGATTGGATTTCGAGGCAAAAGAGACCTTTCAATCTATGTGTGCAAAGAATACTTTTTATTTGGCTTAAAAGTTCCATGTTGGCTATGGGTCACCAGGAGGAACTGTTGGAGAGATGTACTTTGTAGAGTTAGAGCAGTTTATGCATTTTGTGATTGTTGTGGATGGACTGTAATAGGTGGACTCGGAAGTGGGCTAACAGGGGTAGGACTTGGAGATGGGCTGACAGGGGAAGAAGGAGGATATGGGCTGATAGGAGAATGATTTGATACAGCCTCGAGATGGTGTATCACATATGGCGACAAGCCATCATCTAAGAAATCATAAGTATGTGTTGTTGGAGTATGTAATTTAGCAAACGAGAATTGATTTTCATCAAACACAACATGATGACAAATGATGATTTTTCAAGATGATAAGTCATAGCATTTGTAGCCCCTATGATTAGAGGGAGTAACACCCTACACCATACAATACTAGCACAAGTCAAATGAAACATAACATGGTTTGGACAAATTAGCGCTAATTCTCAAAAGTGCTTAAATCTTGCATTAATGGGCTATATGTGCGTCTAGCACTTAAGAGGGTCGAGTGAATACACGTTTTGTGTCAAATTGAGAGGATTACGGTATTAAAATGAAGTTAGAGAAATGAGGTACTTGTAGGACTTAGAAGTTAGCAGGTGAGTCAGCTACTTGCTTAGCTTAAAATCACTAGTTAAACGGAGATGAGTCTCGACGTCGAAATTGTCCAAGTTCAATTTTTAATAAAGTCCGTATTAAGGGTGTAACTTGGACCCATGTTTTAGCATCATATATGTTCTATATGTTCATCCCAATAGAGGTATTAAAGAGGGACGAAATACAATACAAAACACTTAGCAAATTGAGCCCAAAACTAAGTAAGTGAAAGTTGAAAAGTAGGCAGCCCAAGTCCATTAAGTTGGTGACCCATTTAGGCCCAAGTCCAATGGATAAGCTGTTGCATAAGAAACTTACTAATATGTGGCTTAATATGGTCAAAAATCCAAGAGTAAGTCGGCCAAGCTAGGCCTTTAAAGAGAGATAAGAACAGCACAACTTCATTCAACATAGACAAGAACA
>JAOTQJ010056037.1:0-14112 GCA_025642045.1 Solanum sejunctum
ATATATATTCATGACAGATTTGTTTTCTTGTTTAAAATGTTACATTTTTATATTGTTGGTACTGCTAGTTGTTTTTCATAAGTGTTGCAGGTTCGTTTCTATGTTTCTTGGAAAGCTAGGATGTGAAGAGATGCCTCGGAATGGGATGACGGAGGCCTTGAAGATTTAATTTTATTAATCTGATATTGTATTTTTTTTTTGCAGAGGATGTAATAAACATAGTGAAATTGGAGGTCTAGTTAAAAGGAGGGAGGGGATTTATGTGCTAAGTGTTCTTTTTCTTTTTCTTTTTATTTTCTTTTTGTGCTGCCATTTGCTTTGCCTAATTTGTCTAGGATAAGTAGTTAATATGTTTAGGCAATCTTAGTTTAAAAATTAATAGTTATTTGCTTAGAATAAATCATGAGTTGCTCACTGTTTTGTCCATTAAAAGGTTTAGGTTAGTATGTTTATTTTTAAGGTGAAAAGATCTTCAAATTAAGTATGTTTGTTTTTTAACATTTTGCTCAATTTTGAATATATCTTTAGATAACATGCCTATAGGATTTTAGAAACCTTTGATTTAAAGTATGTATTTAGATACCATTCCTATGGAATTTTAGCAACAGTTGTCTCGATTTTAGATATCATGTTGATAGATTTTTAACTTATCTGCATATGAAAAAATAGGTGATATCGTGTCTATAGATTCAAATATTTTTTCACAATATTAGAAATCATGTTTTCAGTATTTTAGAAATCATGTTCTTAGGTTTACATAATTTTTCCTCAATATTATGTGTTTTTAAAAATCATGTTGCAGGTATAAATAATCTTTCACAAAATTATTAGAAATTATGTTTTTTAATTAAATAAATTTTCACAATGTAATGGAATTAGAAAATCATGTTCTTAGGTTGTTTAATACTTTTTCATATCATTAGAAACTATATCTATAGAAATTTTAATAAGTTTTTTCATCAATCTCGAATGGAGCCAAAGATTCATTATTTCTTGGCTTTGGGGTATGATGGAATAAAACAAAAAATAGCTTTTTAAAATGTCTGTGCTTTTTTTAATTGTGAAGTAGTAGTTAGTCAATGCAACTTTTGATGTTCATCATGGGTCATCCCGAAACAGTCGTCCTATGTTTTTAAATATAGGGGTCAGGCTGCGTACATTCGACCCCCCTTTATCCCGTAATGGGTGGGAAGCTTTGAGGTATTGGGGTAATGTTGTTGTTGTTGTTGTTGTAAAGTATGTTTAAGAATTTAAACAACAAATATCATGCTTGTATTACCATGTCTAAGAGATTGTTTGTTTTTACTAATATTATTTTTACTTAAGAGCTAAGTCATATTGTTCAATTTTCTCTTTTAGATATCATGTCTTTAGAATTTGATGTATTTTTTTTTTCACATATTAGAAGTCATGCCTATAGGATGTTACTTCAATTTTTAACCAAAAAAAAGAAAAAAGTTTTCAACATCAATTGTATTTTTAACACTCCCTTAATAAGTATTTTTTAATAGGATATTGTCAGGACTAGGGGTGGCAATAGAGTAAGTTGGCTCAAATTTGAGCAGATTATAATGGGTCAAAATAACAGACGGGTCAAGATCTAATCCAACCCAAATTTGCTTGAGTCAAAATGGATTGAGTAACGGGTTATAGAGCGGGTTAAGATCGAACCCCATTGAACCTTTATTAAGTTTTACTTACTTTATTCATTTTTTTCAATATTTTATTACTTCATTAAATTATTTTCTCTTTATTTTTGCTATATAAAACATCAAATTAAAAATAAAAGTGATTTAAAAATATTTTGACAAGATTTTTCTCGAGTTAATTCGGGTTGAATATCAACCCAATTTTAAATGGATTGAAATTATCACGATCCAAGCATAGGGCCTAGATGTCGCATAGTACAAGGAAAACCCGAGCGGATATCAAGCAAGTCTCATAAAACATCATTACACATACTTAGTCGAAGAAGCAATAAATCAAGCATCAAAGATAAAGAATGGGGAAGTCGAGGCTAAGGGAAAAACTTGCACAATGTCATGGTCGAAAGACAAGAGAAAAAGCTCATATCATAGATACATAACATGTCCAACAAATACCTTTAATACATATATAAGAGAGGAGACCAGGACAAAGTAACCGGGCTCACCCTCATAATCAAAATAACAATAAAGATGAATGTCTCAATACATAATAAAAGAATCATAGACTAAGTCTCCAAAGTGGAGGACTAACCAACTAGCTTGAATGGCACCGAACTAGCCACGTAGATGAGGATGATTAACTTGAGCACTGGTCCCTACATGCTGACATCATTTAGGAATAGAGTATGCGTTAGTATGTTTGAATATACTAAGTATGTAGGATGCAATGCAATAATAGATAGACATCATAATCAAAATGCGTAATATTAAGCAATATGACATGTATGATTAATGATTAAGTAAAACATACTTAAGTAACTCATGCTCATATGGGATATCATTCAAGGTATAAAACCCTTGGTGGTTGTGTGGTATAAACCCCTCACATGGTTGATGGTAACCACACTTTACCAACACAGTGACAAAGTATAAGCGCCTCGCACAGTTGATGAGTATAAACCCCCAACATGGTTACCTGGGCTCTTGTCCCTCCGGATTGTGTATGGTCTAATGCAATACTTTATATAGAGTATATCATATACATAAGCTCATTTCATTGTCGAATAGTCATTCATATCATATCTCATGCTTTGGACATTTAACTCTTCAAGAAACAACATCCGAATATTTTATCAAACACTTAGAGGGTGTAAAATGGTAGTGTAAAACTATGCAATTTAGATATGAAATCATGCAAGAAAATTCATTGTAAAACTATCAATCAATACCTTGCAACACCGTCAAGAGATACACGTCCCTCATCAAATCTTACAACAGATCCAAGATTTATAGCTCAAAACATAGCAAAACACTCACAACTTTACATAGCTTTAATATAGTGTGCAATGATTTTCATAATAAGCAAGACCCATTTATAAATTAACTTTAAATCATGCAATTTGAGTAAAAGAAGGCTTGGGTATCATGGGTGAAAGAAACCCATGAAAGACACCCACATACCTTAGCTTGGAGATGAACTTGGTGAAGATTGGAGGTGGAGACTTAAAGCTTGAAGAAGAACCTTGAAGGAGAACCTTAGCTTGGGATGAGGGTTTGGGACTTCAGTTTGTGGAGTGAAAATATGACTGAGTGCTTGAGTGAGTTTTGGCAAATATTTAGGATGATATGAGCATGAAATATGACTAAGTAAAAACATGTATGAGAGCTTTTAGGCCCAAGACTTAAAGTCTTGGACCAAAGTTGAAAAACAGTGTCCAAAATAACATAGGGACGTGTCGCAAAAACCCCATTGGAATTTGCGTTCTTGAAATTTCATAATTACTAAATCTTTGCTCTTAAATCGGGGTTAGACACTTTTCTCACCTAATTTGGACCTCTTGAGCAAGAATTTGAAGATAGATTGTTGAAATAATGAACGGATTTTGAGATATATGAAAATTAAAATTTCAGGCATTTTGAGGCACGTTTTTAGGCACTTCTTAGCGTCGTTACAATATCTCCCACTTGGAAACATTCATCCTCAAATGTAAAGGAGACATACAAGGTAAAGGTGATCATCAACAAATCAGCCCCAACAAGAATGCAACATAACATGTAAATGTAACGACCCCAAAAAGTGCTAAAAACGTGCATCGAAATGCCCAAAATTTTAATTTTCTTAAATCTCAAAACCCATTTATTATATCAAAGTTTGACTTCATATTCTTGTTCAGGAGGTCAAAATTAGCATGAAAAAAGGTCTAATCCTGATTTTAGAGCAACCGAATCATAATTTTTAGTTTTTTAAAATTTGATTTCCAGAGATGATCCGTGATAGCTACGTGTTGCGACAGTACCGCGATGTGCAACTGGCGTGGACATATGTAGTTTGGCCTCCATGATAGGTCTGCATCGCGGACCTGTATATTTTGTTACCAATAATTTTTTTATCTTATTCCAAGACTTTGGGGTCTAGGACCTAAGTGTTCCCAAACATGTTTTTACCTATATTTAGCCTTATTTCACCCTTATATCATCCAAAAACATTCCCCAATATCCTCTCAAACCCTTAGGCTTATACTTTACCCTAAATTCAAGTCCCAAAGCTCAAGACTAATCTTAAGGTTCTCCTTCAAGGTTCTTCTTCAAGCTTCAAGTCTCTATCTTCAATCTTCACCAAGTTCTATCTCCAAGCTAAGGTAAGTAGGTTTCGTTCATGTGTTCCTTTATCCATGATATCCAAGCCTCCTTTTACTCAAATTGCATGATTTAAAGTTAATTTACAAATGGGTCTTGATTTTTATGAGATTCACTACACAATATGTTAAAGCTATGTAAAGTTGTGACTGTTTTGCTATGTTTTGAGTTACAAATCTTGGATCTGTTGTAAGATTCGATGAGAGGTTTTGATGTATATATCTTAAGGGTATTGTAAGGTGTTGATTGATGGTTTTACAATGTATTTTCTTATATGATTTCATGTCTAAATTTCATGTTTTTACACTACTATTTCACACCCTCTAAGTGTTTTATAAAATGTCTGCATGTGGTTTCTTGAGTAATTAAAGGTCCAAAGCATGAGATATGATATTAATGACTATATGATAGTGAAATGAGCTTATGTATATGATATACTCTATATACAATATTGCATTAGACCATACTCGATTCAGGGGACAAGAGCTCGGGTAACCATGTTGGGGGTTTATACTCATCAACTATGCGAGGGGTTTATACTTTGTCATGGTGTTGGTAAGGTGTGATTACCATCAACCATGTAAGGGGTTTATACCACACAACCACTATGTGATTTATACCTTGAATAGCTAGCTTGGTTTCTTCTACACATATGATATCCTATATGAGTATGAGATACTTAAGCATTTTTTGCTTAAGTATTGATTATACATGTCATATTGTGTATTATGTCTATTGCTTAATTATGATGCCTTCTTATTATTGCATTGAATCCTACATACTTGGTACATTCAAATATACTAACGCATGCTCTTACCTACTTGATTCCTGTCCCTTGATTACGATTATGTGCAAGCTTTCACCTTAGTCCCATTGCCCCTAGTTCTGCTCTTGTATGTCATTTAAATGCTTCCATGATCAATGATGTGTAATGATAAACTAAGAGGCTTGTTTGGGGACCCTTCGGGCTCCCTATTCGCCGTGTCACATCTAGGCCCTATTTTGGGTCATGACAAACATGATATCAGGGTACTAGGTTGATAGATCCTTAGAGTTCAACATACCATATCAATTAAAGTCTTATTCATAGTTGTGTTGTGCACCATATCTATGACTGGGAGGCTATAAGGCATTTTAGGATATGTGTCACTTCCTCATGAGCCATGTCATGCGATAGAGTTAGATCCCCTAGGGTTTATTGCTAACCCCTCACCGTTACATTCTAGGATATTTCTCAAGCTACTTAGGATAGTGATAAGATGAATACAAAGATATACGATGCTCTATCGAAAGTGAGCAAAGCGACGGCAAAATTGGTAACTCAGCTCGAATAACAAGTGGGTGCTTCTAGGACTTCAAATGGTAAGAGGAGAGATAGTGAGGCCAAGAGGGCCCATATTGAAGGAAAGTTTCCGAAGTCTTAGGGATAGGGGATATGCTATGTGTCTGACATGTGGTAAGACTCATAAGGGCCCATGTTTCAAGGGCACTAATACTTGTTTTGATTGTGGTGAAGTGGGATATAAGAGGAGGGATTGTCCTCAAAAATGCAATAAGAGTAAGGAGGGTGATGAGGGGATGACTCGTCTTAGATGCCCAAAATACGGGAGGACTCATAGTGGTGTATGTTGGAGGAACACGAGTGTATGCTTTTGGTGTGGTGAGATAGGCCATAAAATTACGATTTGCCCATATGGTTGACCTTTAGATCAAGGTGGTCGTGTTGGTAAAGTGACTCGAGAAGGGGATGAGATGCCCGATGCTATTACCAGTAAGTTAAAGTTTTTTTGGCTTTGTTGTGCATGTATTGTTAGGACCGGTATGCCATTATTTCTTCTCTATTATTTTGGTTACTAGTGGGGCTTCTCATGTGCCCAAGGTGTTACGTAGATCTTTGGTGTCTATCCTTTTGTTAGGTATATTATTGGTAGGAGGTTCATAGGTGTTGATCCGGGTTTGTATTGCATTAGGTCTTGCTTTATGGTTTGTTGGGGTGGAATGGTGGTTTTGAATGCCATTATAGGGATGGAATGGGTGCATGCATGTAGTGTCTTCATGGATGGTAGGACTCGTAAAGCTAGATTCTGAATCCCTAATGAACCCATCTTAAAGTGGGAGGTCGTCAAGTGGTAGCTAAAGGGGTAAGTCCATATCTTGTGTTAGTGTACAATTGAGTCTCTAAGAGGTTGCATTTATCATCTTGTAAGAATGGAGGTGTAAAACTTAAGTTATTTTGTTATTGAATTGTTGTTGGTGGTAGATGAGGCCTTAAATGTCGCTTTCTGATATTTTGAAATTGGGGTAGTATCTTTTGTTTGACTAGTGCGCCGGTTATGCCTACTAGTCTCATGAATATGATCTTTTAGCCCATAATCTAGTAGGATTATGGTGGTCTTGGTGATGATATGATAGTTTGTGTTCCCTAATGAGGTAGTGCATGTGAGTATTTTGAGGATAGTACAACAAAGTTTAAGGGAGAAGGTTGGATATTAAATAGGAGGAATGAAGATTTTGGTTGTAAGAGGTTGCCTTCCTAGGAAATGTGATACCGGTTGATGGTATTAAGGTGAGCCCTAGTAAGATGAAGGTGATTAGAGATTAGACTAGACCTCAACTTCCTTGGGTTAGGAGCTTCTTGGGTTTAGCGGGCTATTACTGGAGTTTGTAAATAAGTTCTCTACTATTGTTTTCCCTATAACTTAGTTGATCCTAAGTAAGGCCAATATTGTGATAGATGTTTTGAGTGGGGCAATTTGATAGGTCTAGGAGTTGATATTTCTTGTGTTCTTGTTGCTAGTAGGATGCATATATATGATGGTTGATCCTTGATCCCTTCCAATCGAGGAGATCCAAAAGTATTTTCAAGAAATCCTTCATGGAGTTTGCTTATTTTAATTTGGGATTTTGAATATTATGATTCCTAAAAATTCTATTGATGCATGGGTAGTGCTTATTTGATGATTTTAATATGATATAAATCATTATATGAGGATTTCATTTTTGGGTTTATGAAATTATAAGTATGCATGTCCCCTTTTTAAATTATTTATGCATGAGAGGTTATACAATGGATTTAAATGAGGAATTAATTATGTATTCACTTCAAATTCACATTATAAATATTAATTTTAGATTGAGTCTTTATTACCCATGTCATTCCCTCATTGATCATAGCACATGCATTCAAGTATATAGATTATCTTGAGAAATTATATTATGGGTTAAACCCAATTTTGTTTTATGGTATGAATTTGACAAAATATTGGTTATGACAATATTATGATCACACATGTCTTTGGTTTTTGGCTCATTGAGCATTAAGGTGCTTGCACCATTTTGTGTATAAATAAGCTATTCTTATGCATGAATATTATGACTATGAAATTATGATTTTGGCATTTGAGCCTAAGTATGAATTATTATGAATGGTGTTTGACTTTTAAGCCAAATTATGCATTGAAATGATTTGAAAGGAAAAATGATTATTGCCTTTTTGAAAGTATATATATATGTATGTTATAAGTATTCTTGCGGGATGACGACTTAGCACCGATTGATTGAGAGGGAAGGGTCTATAAGGGTTGCCCCATGTTCTTGTTGTATAGAGCCTAGTCTTGTGATCTTGGTTGAACTTAGCTTGATGGGTTGGAGGTCTTGTGGTAGTTTGGGCTACTTGCATAGTATGCTACCAATGAGTGTAGAACCTGTAAGGTTGTAATATGATGGTTGAGGATGGTCGATCTATTTGGTAAACTACAATGGGGTAGTCACTTCACTAAGGTTGATTTGAGGTTCGAGTTTTGTTCTCAAGTTTGGAGGAGGGTAGATGATATCCATAAGTGCCCTTTTGAACTAGGAATGAGCATGTTGATTATTGGTGGAGTTGTTAGGTGGGCTTGTGCATCGGTTGTGTCTATTAGGCTTCATGAATAGGGTCTTAAAACCCTACCTTGGTATGTTTGTGGTGGTCTTTAGTGATGAGGTAGTGATTTTCTTAGAGATTGTGAATCATTTAGGGGTAGTGTTGCAAGCCTTGAGAAATGAGAGGTTGTTTTCTAAAATGATAGGCGTGCATTGTGGATATCTAGAAGGTGGTTAGAATTCTTAAGGATTATGAAATGGATGTGCATTATTTTGCCTCGATATGGCTAGTGTTGCAGTTGGTGCTCTAGGTAGCCTAGCATGTGTTGTTAGTGGTGGCAAAGAGGAGACCAATGGGGTCCATTGGTTGGTTAGATTAGAGGTAGGGTTGAGGGGGGTTGAGCATGGTTGTGTAGCCTTCTTGATGGTTCCAAATCTTCTAGGGTTAAGAGGTATAAATTAGGCAAGGCCTTGATTCCTCCTTATTAGAGTTAGAAGTTTTGAATGAGAGAATGATAGAGTGGAGGTTGTCTCCCAAGGAGGAGATGGTAGTTATGGTACCAAGCGGAGTAGGTGTGGTTAAGGTTGAAAATTGAGTTTAGGATTGTGAGTCCTTATAATAGTATAGAGGGAGATTGGTAAGGCTGCATAAGTTTGGGGATTTGCCTAGGGATATGATTATGGTTTGTTCGGTTCTTCATGTTTCTAGGTTGAGGAGATGTGTTGGTGGATCTAGTTCTATTGAACTCTTTAAGATGGTGGGTGATGTGGAGGACAAGTTAACTTGGCAGAAGGTCCCGACGGAGGTGTTGGATGGATGAATGAAGAAGTTGATTAATGAGGATGCGGTGTTCATTAAGGCCCTATTAAAAGGATCATCAAGTTAAAGGTGTCTCTAAGGAAGCCAAAGCGGTCTTGTAGGAGCGATATTCGTACCCCACTCACACTAATCAAGCCTGAGATAACTACTAAGTTCTTCATGTAGTTCCAAGTCTTATGTTTCAGCCCCTACGTCATTCATATGTATTCATGATTAAATTGGCAAGTTTGTGATGATTTTGTATTATGTTGAGATTTTGAAAATGGTTTTTAAGTATAATATTGCATTCTTATTAGGGGCTAATTTGTTGATGATCACTCTTGTCTTGTATGACACTTTTACATTCGGGGACGAATGTTACCAAGGGGAGATATTGTAATGATCTCGAAAAGTACCCAAAAATGTGCCTCGTAGTGCTTGGAATTTTAATTTTCTTCTATCTCAAAACCCGTTCATTATATCAAAAATTTGACCTCATATTCTTGTTCAGGGGGTCAAAATTAGGGGAAGAAGAGTCTAATCATGATTTTAGAGCAATCAAATCACAATTTTAATTTTCAAAAATATGATTTTTAGAGAAAATCCGCGATAGCACCGCGACATGTATTTATCTCGGACATCTGTTAGTTTGGCCTCTGTGATAGGTCCGTCTTATGGACCTGTGTATTTTGTTACCAGTGATTTTTTATCTTGGTCCAAGGCTTTTGAGTCTTGGGCCTAAGTGTTCTTAAACGTGCTTTTACCGATACTTAGCCTTATTTCTCCCTCATATCATCCAAAAACATTCTCCAATATCTTCTGAAACCTTACACTCATACTTCACCCTAAATTCAAGTACCAAAACTCAAGACCAATCTCAAGGATTTCTTCAAAGGTTCTTCTTCAAGCTTCAAGTGTCCATCTCCAATCTTCACCAAGCTCATCTTCAAGCTAAGGTATGTGGGTTTATTTCATGGGTTCCTTTAAACCATGATACCCAAGCCTCCTTTAACTCAAATTGCATGATTTAAAGTTGATTTACAAACGAGTTTTGATTATTATGAGATTAACTGCACACTATGTTAAAGCTATGTAAAGTTGTGACTGTCTTGCTATATTTTGAGCTATAAATCTTGGATCTATTGTAAGAATTGATTAGGGATTTTGATGTATATGACTTGAGGGTGTTTCAAGGTGTTGATTGATAGTTTTACAATGGATTTCCTGCATGATTTCATCACTATATTACATGATTTTACCCTACCATTTCACACCCTCTAAGTGTTTGATGAAATGTACGGATGTCGTTTCTTAAGTAGTTGAAGGTCCAAAGCATGAGATATGATATGAATGACTATTGATGATGAAAAGAGATTATGTATATGTTCTTATAAAGTGTTGCATTAGACCATATCCGATCTGGGGTGACAAGAGCCTGGGTAACCATGTTGGAGGTTTATACTCATCAACTATGCGAGGGGTTTATACTTCGTCATCACATTTGTAAGGTGTGATTACTATCAACCATGTTAATGGCTTATACCATACAACTACCAAGGGGTTGATACCGTGAATAGATAGCTTGGTCTCTTCTACACATACGATATCCTATATGAGTATTAGTTACTTAAGCATGTTTAAATTAAGCATTGATCATATATGTCATATTGTATATTATGTCTATTGCTTAATATTATGTATTTTTATTGTAATGCCCACTTATTGTTACAGTGCATCCTACTTACTTAACACATTCAAACGTACTAACGTATACTCTTGCCTACATGATATCACCAAATAGGCAAGTTGATCATCCTTCTCCTCTTCGTAGGTAGTTCGGTACTACTCAAGGTAGTTGGTGAGTCCTCCACTTTGGGGACCTTAGTATATGTTTCTATTATTATGTACTGCACACTCTTCTTTACTTTCTATTTAGACTACGAGGGTGAGCCCGGTTGCTTTGTCTTGGCTTCCGCTCTTGTCTATGTAGTAGAGTTGTTGGACATGCTATGAATCTATGATATGAGCCTCGATTCTTGTCCCTTGATTGTGCTGTTGTGCAAGATTTCCCCTTAGTCTCACTACCCCTATTTCTACTCTTTTATGTCATTTAAATGCTTCCATGACTAATGGTGTGAAATGATAAGCTAAGAGTCTTGTTTGGGGACCCTTCTGGCTCCCCATTCACCATGTCACGTCTAGGCCCTATTTTTGGGTCGTGACAGTAAAACACCATTTTCAAATTCTCAATATAAGTGCATAATCATCATAAACTTTCCAACGTAGAAATGAATACATATGAATGACATAGGGGCTTAAACATAAGATTTGAAATCACATAGGGAACTTAGGATTCGTACCTTAGGCTTGACTGGAGTAGAAAAGATAAGGATACCACTTTTGTATGTCCGCTTTGGCCTCCCATGTAGCACTTTTAACTTGTTGGTTCCTCCAAAGGACCTCAACGGATGCTACCTCTTTGTTCCTCAATCTCTTTACTCGCTTATCCAAGATATGAATCGGAACCTCCTTAGAAGTCAACTTATCCTCACAAACACCCAAAATATCAAGAGGCACAATGCCATTATGAGCACCAACACATTTTCTCAACGTAGAGACATGGAACACCGGGTGAACCAAATTCATTTCTCTAGCCAACTTTAACTCATAAGCTATCTTGAAAACCGTCTCTATCACCTCATAAGGACCAACATACCATGGACTCAAACTTCCCCTTTTTACCAAAATGGACCACACCTTTCATTGGAAAAACCTTCAAATAGATCCAATCACCACTTGGAATTCTATAGCTTTCGTTATTACATCGGCATAAGATGTTTGACGACTTTGGCCTATCCTCAACCCTTCCTTAATCATCTTATCCTTCTCAAGAGCCTCCATAACTAGATCTGACCCCAATAAAGCCACCTCTCCATCCTAAAACCAACCCACCAGTGATCTACAATGTCTCCCATAAAGAGCCTCAAATGGAGCCATACTGATGCTAGAGTGATAGCTATTGTTGTATGCAAATTCAATCAAAGGAAGATGGTTATCCCAACTACCCTTCAACTCCAATACACAAGCTCTAAGCATATCCTCAAGGGTTTGAATTATTCTTTCAGCTTGGTCATCCATTTAAGGGTGGAAGGCCACACTAAGGTAAAATTTGGTACCATGACCCCTTTGAAAAGACCTCCAAAAGTATGAAGTAAATTGTTCACCACGATCTAATATGATGGATAAAGGAACCCCATGCAACCTCACTAACTTATGGATGTACAACCTTGCATAATCTTCAGCCTCATATGTGGTCTTAACCGGTAGAAAGTAAGCCGATTTTGTCATCCTATCAACCACCACCCAAATGGTATCAAAACCTTTTCTAGTCTTGGGTAACCTAAGCACAACATTCATATTAATCACCTCATAATTTCAAGTGGTAACCTCTATATCTTGGGCTAGGCCACCCAACCTTTGATGTTTGGCTTTGACTTGTTGACAACTATGGCAATTGGAAATGAATTTAGCAATGTCCCTCTTCATGCCTCCCCACCAATACACATCCCTCAAGTCTCTATACATTTTGGTGGAACCGGGGTGGATAGAATAAGAACAATTATGGGCATCATAAAGAATTTTTTTCCCTTAAACCATCAATACAAGGCACACACAACCTACCTTGGTAGCTAAGGAACCATCTCCCCTTGGGAGAAAACCTCTACGTTGCCTTATTTTACTAAGGCCTTCAATTCAAGCAAGGAGGAGTCAAGATCTTGTTTTACTATAACCTCAACAACCAATGAAGACTTAGACCCATTAATAATAACCATACCATCATAACCAACCTCTTCCACCCTAATCCCCAATCTAGCCAATCTATGCCCTTCCCTAGCTATTTCCCTATCACCACTATCAACATGAGCTAGGCTACCCATGGATACCTGACTCAAAGCATCTACCACCATGTTTGCTTTACTCGACTGATAATGCACGCTCATGTCATAATATTTAAGAAGTTATAGCTACCCTCTTTGTCTCAAATTGAGATCTTTTTAAGTGAAGACATATTGGAGGCTCTTATGATCAGTGAAGACATCTATATGCACTCCATACAAACAATGACGCCAAATCTATAAAGCAAACACAACGACAACTAACTCTAGATCATGGGTAGGGTAGTTCCTTTCATGCACTTTGAGTTGCGTTGAAGCATAGGCTATGCCCTTACCATTTTGCATTAGCACACAACCTAAACCAACTTTAGATGCATCATAATACACAATCAAACCCTCAAGCCCATCCGATATTGATAATATAGGAGCGGACACAAGCCTATCCTTCAATGTTTGGAAGCTCTACTCATGTTCATCGGTCCACACACACTTAATCTTCTATTGAGTCAATTTGGTCATAGAGGAAGAAATGGAGGAGAACCCATTCACAAATTTTCTATAGTAACCCGCAAGGCTTAAAAAGCTCCTAATATCTGACGGGGTCAATGGTCTAGGCTGATGCCTAATCATATTGCTATGCCCCAACACCACATGACCCAAGAATGCAACCTTATTCAACTAAAATTTACACTTATCTTATTCAGCAAACAATTACACCTCACTTAATCTTTGCAACACCACTATCAAATGACTCATATGCTCCTCTCTACTATGTGAGTAGATCAAAATATCATCAATGAACGCCACAATAAAGGAATAATGGTAAGGTTTGAGGACCCTATTCATTAGGTCCATGAAGATGGATGGCGCATTGGTTAACCCAAATGACATCACCACAAACTCATAATGTCCATATCTAGTCCGAAAGGCCATCTTGGGAATTTCACACTCCCTAACCTTTACTTGATGATACCCGGATCGAAGATCAATCTTAGAGAAGAAGCTAGCCCCTTGCAATTGGTCAAACAAGTCATCAATTCTTGGAAGATGATACCTATTCATGATGGTGACATTATTTAGTTGCCGGTAATCAATGCACATTCGAAGTGACCCATCTTTCTTTTTCATAAATAATACTAGAGCACCCCAAGGTGATTGATTAGGTCTAATAATGTTAGGACCCGCAACATAATTTAAACCCCGAACATCCTTAATTGGTTCGATTTAATAAAGTATTGGGACCTATGTAACATTCTACTTAACTTAGGTCCTT
>JAOTQJ010056057.1:0-14111 GCA_025642045.1 Solanum sejunctum
TTACGTCGCAATAGCGTTTTGTAGCGTTTTGATGTTGTGGTGGTATTGGAAAAGGTTTGTTGATGATATGGGTTGTTATTGTTGATTGATTACTTGAATTCTCGGGGCGATGTATTTTAAGGGGAAATGCTGACAAAATTTTTATAAATTTAGAATAAAAAGTTAGGAATTAATGTACGATATAGATATTAATCATTGGCGTTATTGTAATTGTATTGATGTTGAACGTCCGAAAGTCTAAGTTTGGATTGACCTTACGTTGGAGCTAGTTGGCGAATGAAATTGAGGTATGTAAAGATTTTCTACCCTTTGGCATGAATTAGTAAGCTTATTCAACATTGTATGTTTGAAAAGTTCCTTTCCTGTACAATTTGGATTTGAAAATAATCTATGTTCATTTTTGGCTAATCTTTTGATAAATTTACTTCATCTTAAATTTTAGAGTTTTGAACCTATGAACAACGTTCATTTGACCAGAATTAGAAATTTGAAAAGCTATAAGTTCAATTTGTTCTGAAATTCCCTCTAAATATGATTTTGAGCAATTTTGGCAAAATCTCAGAAAAAAATAACTACTTGATTTCAAAAGTGAACGTTTTGCATATTGCTAAGTGTTTGAAACCAGTTTTTGTGTATATGATTCTCACGACTCTGTTCGTGCTCATTTGGCCTCGTTCGCCAGTTCCCGGGTAGGTTATTTCATGCGCATATATGATTATATATATATATGTATATATACATTCCGAAGTAGGTTGGATACGGCGGGTCGGTTGGCCCATGGACCGACTTTGCCTAGCTTGTAGGCATAAGGAGCTGGGCTGGGATGGCATTATGGCGTGTGAGTGCTGGGCTGAGTTCGCCCCATCTCACGGGAGTGCGTGGCACCGTCGCCTCAGCTCCATAAATAGGCATAATGACCTTTATGCATTATGATATGTGAAGGCTTGGCGCGTCGCCCTAGTTCACCTATCCTCTGATGTTAGTGCTTGGCCGTTGTTCGACTCGGCTCACGTATGTTACAGTTGGAATTTTTGTTGGAGATTTTGGAGATTTGAAACTTATGGTGTTATGCTGTGGTATGGCGCGAGTTTGGAGGTCGCCATCGTTCCCGTCCGATGTACATTGTTTTGATGTTTGAATAAACAAATATTTTGATGTTTACACATAGGTTTGACTTCTATATTTTCTTATTCGGATTATTACTTTTACTTACATTTTGGACTTTCCGCTTTACATACTTGGTATGCATTTCGTACTGACCCCCTCCCTTCGGGGGCTGTGTTCACACCCGCAGGTACAAACGAACAGGTTAGAGGGCCATCTTCTTAGGACTTTCGTCTACCATTAAAGTGCTCCCTTGCATCAAGAGCAGATCGTTTGGTATATACTTGTACACATGCTTTCTTTTGTATTTTGCATTTGTACACGTTTGAGGGTATGACGGGGCCCTGTCCCGTCCTATGATTCGGTTGTGTGTCTAGAGGTCTCTGGATACATATGGGTGTGGGAACTATGTTGGTATGATTTTGTTTGTATGAAATGTTTGTTGGGCGGTTCGATCGCAGCGGTGACCTTGTTGGCCCGCATATATATATATATATTCATATAGTGATGTTTGCTATTGCTGGGTTTGCTGTTTGCAAGTGAGGCTAGTCAGTAAAACAGAGAAAAGTCTGTCGAAATTTCGTGAAATTCCTTAGTTATTGTGAATGAAAATCCGATTTAGTATTTGTCTGTGTCCAACCAGCACTAATCACAGCCCCTGGGTTGGGTCGTGACAACCCAATCCAACTCTAGATGCATCATAATATATCAAAAAGTTCTCTGTCCTATCAGGAAAGGTTAAAACTGGTGAAGTAATCAATTTTGTTTTTAGCTCTTGGAAACTCTTCTCACATTCATCGGACCATTGAAACTTGACCTTCTTCTAAGTTAGTCTAGTTAATAGTGAGGATATGGAAAAAAATTCTTCAACAAAACTGGGATAATAGCATGCCAACCCTAAGAAACTTCTGATGTTAGTTGGAGAGATTTGTCTGAGTCAGTTCTTGACTACTTCAATCTTTTGGGTGTCTACTTGAATGCCATTGCCGAGACAATATAGCCTAGAAAAGTAATAGACTTGATCCAAAATTCACACTCCAAAAATTTTGCATACAACTCATGGTCTTTGAGAGTCTGGAAGACAATTCTGAGGTGATTGACGTGTTCCTCAATGTCACATTCCCTTACTTTCAGTTTATGCATGGTAACTAGATTTGAGGTCTATCTTTGAGAAGCAAAAGGTACCCTGAAGTTGGTCAAATAGATCATCTATCATGGGTGAGGATATTTATTCTTTATCGTGACCTTGTTCAGTTGGCTATAATCAATGCACATTCTGAGAAACCCATCTTTCTTTCACATGAATAGGACATGAGCACTCCAAAGAGAAACACTTAGCCTAATAAAGCCCTTCACTAACAAATCTCTCAATTGCTTTTTTAATTCTTTCAACTTAGTAGGGGTCATCCTATAAGGTGGGATATAGATAGGCTAAGCATCGGGGAGAACATTAATCCAGAAGTCAATCTCCCTGTCAGGAGGGACTCCAAGCAAATCCTCATAAAACACTTCAAGAAACTCATTCACGATTTGGACTGACTATAGAGTAGGAGGCTCAACATCATCAAACTTAACTCGCATAAGGTAATAGATGAAACCCTTTGTGATTAGCTTTCTAGCCTTAAACTTATCCATAGGTGCAACAGAAATCACCTTTCTACTCTAGGACCGATTCATTTAGGAATTGGAACTTAACAATTTGGGTCTTACAATCAATTGAGGCATAGCAAGTGTGGAGCCAATGCATGCCAAGGATCATATCAAAATTAACCATTTCAAGCTCAAACAAATCTTCAAGAGTATTCCTATGATATACAGACACTACATAATCTTTATATATTCATTCATCTAGAATAGACTCACCAATTGGAGTAGAAACATCAAAGGGTTCAAGAAGACACTCAGTAGTTTTATCAAATCTACTAGCACATAAGGAGACACAAATGACAATGTGGCACATGGATCCATCAAAGCATACCAATCAAGCATAAAGACTCGAATTATACCCATCATAACATCCAGGGAGTTCTCTTGAACTTGGCAACTACCCATGGCATACAAACGGTTCATAGCTCTGCTTGCGCCTCACATAGCACCTTTTTGGTTTCCTCTAGCTGGCTGGGCTAGTGCAAAAGACTAAGCCCTATCAACCCACTTCGGAAATCCTTCGGAAAGTGAAGTTTGCCACACTTGTAACATGCATCGCTTCCCTCACCGCATCTCTCCAAGTACAACTTGCCGCACTTACCACATGGTGGCATACCCCATAAGCCTTGAGCCCCACTAGCCTATAACTAAGATCCCTGAGCTCCAAAATCCTGAGACCTTTGTCTATTTCTATTTTTGGGCATGGGTGCACTAGCAGATGATATTGATGCCCCTGCTTGAAATCGGTTGCAATCTTAAGTGGCCAAAGATCTAGATTTGTGGAAAAAAGAGGCTTGAAACCTGAAGTTCACCTTAAAATTTTAAGTAGGGTCCTTAAATTTAAATTGGACCACTTAATAAAGGATTTGAAATACAATAAAATTTTTGGACAAGTAAAAGCAGGTATATAACATTAAAAATTTAATTTAAGTGTGATTATGGATAACTATTTCTTTCTAATAATCTTAATTATTTTTTTAATGTGGTGATATATACTATTGAGTTTCTATAATACCCGGTAAAATTATCGAAATACCTCTAGAATAGAGATGTCCGTATAACACATATTTCTATATTTCATTTGTGAATCCGAGACCAAATATGCAATCAACATGAAAAATTAAGTGAGAAAATGGTCTCGTTTGGATTTTAGAGCAACTGGATCAAAAAACATTTTTTTTTATTTGAGATGAAAAATAGTGTTGTATGCGTCCTAGACATGATGCAGACATGCCTTGTATTTTTACTAATTTTTTTGATGGAAATTGAAAACTCATTCAGAAACTTTTGGGAAAGAATATATAGTTTCGCGCTCATATGCATCGCAGACTGGGCAATTTTCTAAGTGAACTTTTTCTTTTTAATTTGAGAGGCATTCCGGTTAATTTTTAACCTCTTCTAAATTCAAAACATAATCAAATTAGGTTGTTTTGATGCGTAATTAGGGTTTTAAACTCCATTCTAAGTCCTTTATAATTCATTGAAAAATTAGGGCTTGAGAGAGAAGAAGAAGAATGTAAGATTGAAGAGTTCAAGAGGATTCTTGATAGCTTGATTGTTGATAACTTCATCTCAGGTATGTAAGGCTAAACTAAAAGTATGAGATTGTTCTCTCATATGTCCCATAGATGGTCATAGAAGAGTTGATAGTATAATGAGTCTACATACATGATTCTTGAATGTTTTGTTGAAGATTTTTTGAAAAATTATATTACTTACATTTATTTTCATATGTTAATGATCATCATAAACTTATCTTTCTTGAAATGAATATTTTCCATAACCCTACATGATAATTTTGAAAGCATGCATGAATTAAGATAGGGATTGAGTCAAGAACCTTGATTAAGAATATTGATAGAGATTATTTTAGAATGTGAGAATGATGATAGATTGATAGTATTTGATGGTCCATAAGTCTTTCCAAATGAACTCTAATGATTTGTCTATTCAATTGTTCTCTAATAATTATTCTAAGCCTTAAGCTAATGATTGGGATGTTTATGGATGAGATGATTAGATTCTCTATGAGACTGATTGAATGATAGTACCTCTACGAGGCTGATTTGAGATGAGATGATTGAGATAGTTTGATTAGATGGATTATTTTATGAGCGTTGAGTTATGGAAGGAGTATCAAACACCAAAAGAGTAAGAATTAATCCAACTCGCACTCGTCAAACTATATAGCCAAGCGTAGGTGAGGATTGGGACCATCACATCATAGTATGCTGAGGTTCACTCTAATTAGAAGTCCCTGAAATCAATAGAGGACTTATAGATTACTGTCTCGATTTGGACTTGTCTATTATGGTTTTGATTCATTCCCTACCTATAAAGTACAGAATTGTTGTGGCAACATCAGCGAGTTTGTTATACAATCATTGGCTCGTAAATGATTATTATCGAATAAGAGAAACTTCCAGAAAGTTTCTAAACTGAATACTCTGAATTAAGATGAGTTGAGATGAGTCCCTCTATGATGAGTCTAATTTGATTGATGAGGTTTGATGGGTCGATAGGTCACTTGTGTCCTTTTTATTCTTACTTAGACATTTGACATGTTGATTGGTTTCTATATTGAATTGATTGTTGTTTAATATTATTTTACCTGTTTCAGTTTTATTCAGCTATTTTACATATTGTACATTTCACTTACTGATGCCACTCAGCGTTATATCATTTTATGATGCAGATACAGGGATTAAAGATCATTAATAGGCGCATAGTTGAGGATCTTGAATGTTCAGCTGATTGGTTAGCCTCCCCTACTTCAGAGGATTCATATGTTATTTTTATCTCGCTATAGAGTTAGACATTATTAGCTTATTTTTTTATTGAGGTAGCCATAGGTCTGTCATTAGTACCACCTGATAGTGATAGAGGCTTCATAGACTAAATTCAAATGTTGGTTGTTAATACTGTGAGCTAGTTCTTTCTACTAGCCTTTCATTTATATTATCATATGAGATTAGATATATGTGCCCATTTATATTCTTTATGTCTTCTTCTGATTAGTAGAATGCATGAATGAATGAATGTGATGAGGTCAAGTGGTTCGGCTAGGGACTAGCAATAGTCTATGGGTGTTGGCCATGCCTTGGGTCTCCTCCTAGGGCATGAAAACTTGGTATTTGAGCACGAGTTCAAGTGTCCTAGGGAGTCTGTGAAGTAGTGTTTAGTAGAGTCTTGTTTATGGGTGTGTCATCGACCACACTTGATAAACATGAGGCTATAGGACATTAGGAATAATTTCCTTTCATTGATGTTCTACATTGTGTTATAGAGTTATACTCTATGAAAGTTCTTTTCTAATTCATGTTTTGCACATCGCAAAATTGTGATCATGCCTCTGAAAGAGCCATCATAGGTAGAGGACGTCTCTCCAAACAACATTTTAACCCACCTGAGCCTCAAGGACATGAGGAGCCTGTGGAACCAGTTGTCCTTGTTGTGTATCCCCTGCAATATAAGGTCTTTAATGCTAAGCTTCACTAGGCTATTAAAACTCAAGTCCAGGATGTCACAGCACTTGCTAGGAGACAAGGAGAGGGTCGATACAATGCCCATGAAACTTCTAGAGTCTGGGAATTCTTGAGGATGAATCCGCCTAAGTTCACAGGGTCTACATCCACTCAATATCCTTAGAACTATCTAGAGGAACTTCAAAAAGTATTCTAAGTGATGCATGTGGTTGATGCTTATAGAGTGGAACTAGCTGCTTATGAACTAAAGGTATGGCTAGATTGTGGTTCAACCAATGGAAGAAGGGTAGAGAAAAGGATGCCCCCATGCTGACTTAGGCTATGTTTGAGGAAGCCTTCTTGGGGCGCTTCTTCACAAGGGAGTGAAGAGAGGCAAGGGTAAGAGATTTCTTAAACTTGAAGCAAGGCTCTATGACTGTGCAAGAGTATGGGCTGAAGTTTACTCATTTGTCTCGCTATGCTATGGATATGGTTGCTAATATGAGGGGGAGGATGGGAATGTATATTGATGGATTAAATTGGGGGCCAAAGATTGATGGAAGGGGAGCAATGCTAGTGAGTGACATGGATATTGGGAGATTGATGATCTTTGTGCAGCAAGCTGATGAGGAGAGGTAGCAGGATAATGAGGAGCTTCGAAATAAGAAAGCAAAAACATGCAACCATGAGGTTGGAAGGAAGGGGCACAGAAATTAATTTCCAGCACCATCATTTGTTAGTGCACCTGCACCTACAGTTAGAAATGATCATATATCCTAGAATCTTAGAGCCCATAGATGTCAGTCATAAGCCAGTGTGGGTCAAGGTTCATTGGGTAAGACATCATGTGGCAAGTATGGTAAATTGCACTTAGGGAGATGTCCTGAGGGGAGTAATATATGCTACAAGTGTGGCCAAGTGGGTCACTATCAAAGAGATTGTCTAAAGTGGGCTGATTAAGGCTCAATCTTCTGCACCAGCCCCACCAGCTAAAGGGAATTAGAGAAGTACTACGTCAGGAGTAAGTAGGGCCAAAAATTATTTCTATGCCATAGGTTGTCGACATGATTAGGAGAACTCCCAGATATTATGACAGGTATGATTTAAGTCTTTACTATTGATTATTATGTGTTGATGGATCCTGGTGCCACGTTATCTTTTGTAACTCTTTATGTGGCTAGTAGATTTGATAGAACCCGTGGGAGTCTTCTTGAACCCTTTGATGTTTCTACTCCAGTGGGTAAGTATATTCGGGCTGAGAGAGTCTATAGAGATTGTATAGTGTGCATCCATCATAGGGATACTATCATTGATCTAATTGAATTTGATATGACTTATTTCGATTTGATCCTTGGCATTGATTTGCTCTACGCATGTTATGCCTCCATTAATTGTAGAGCTCGAACTATTAAATTCCAATTCCCAAATGAACTTGTTCTAGAGTGGAAGGGTGATTTCGTAGCACCTAAAGGAAAGTTTACCTCCTATCTTAGAGCTAGAAAGATGATTGCTAAGGGTTGTATCTACCACCTTGTGAGAGTTAAAATCTGATAGTGTTGAGTCTCCTACTCTTGAGTCAGTCCCAATTGTGAATGAGTTTCCAGAAGTATTTCCTTTGGATCTGCCTGGAGTCCCTCCTTATAAGGGCATTGACTTAGGGATTGATGTTCTTGTTGACAACCATCCTATCTTAATTCCACCTTATAGGATAGCCCCCGCTAAGTTGAAATAATTGAAAGAACAATTGAAAGATTTGTTAGAGAAGAGCTTCATAAGGCCAAGTGTTTCTCCTTGGGGTGTCCATGTCCTATTTGTGTGAAAAAATTACGGGTCTCTCAGAATGTGTATTGGCTATAGGTAACTGAACAAGGTTACCATAAAGAATAAGTATCCTCTCCCAAAGATAGATAATTTGTTTGATCAACTTCAGGGTGCTTCTTTTTTCTCAAAAATAGATATTAGATTTGGCTACCATCAATTGAAAATAAGGGAATGTGACATTCCAAAGATAGCCTTTAGGACTATATTGGTCATTTTGAGTTTTTGGTCATGTCCTTTGGGTTGACGAATGCACCTGCAACCTTCATAGACTTGATGAATAGATTATACAAATAGTATCTTGATATGTTTGTGATTGTGTTCATTAACTACATATTAGTATATTCAATAGATGAAGAGGAACATGTAAATCACCTCAAAATTGTCATTCAAACACTTAAGGATCCTGAGTTGTATGCAAAATTTTCAAAATGTGAATTCTAGCTTAAGTAGGTGGCTTTTTTAAGCCATATTGTCTCCGGTGATGGTATTTGAGTGGACGCTCAGAAGATTAAAGCGGTTAAGAACTAACCCAGGCCTACCTCTCTAACTAACAGAAGAAGTTTCTTGGGGTTGGCAGGCTACTACCACATTGTTGAGGGATTTTCTTCCTTATCCACATCATTGACTAAGTTGACTCAGAAAAAGGTCAAGTTTCAATGGTCCGATGAATATGATAAGAGTTTCCAAGAATTGAAGACTAGACTGACTACTGCACTAGTTTTAACCTTGCTTGATGGAATAGAGGACTTTATGATCTATTGTGATGCTTTGAGAGTTGGATTGGGATGTGTGCTGATGCAGAGAGGGAAAGTGATAGCATATGCTTCTGATAGCTTAAGATTCATGAGAGGAACTATCTGACCCATGATTTTGAGTTGGCAGCAGTGGTGTTTACACTTAAAATCGGGTGCCACTACTTATATGGAGTTCATATAGAGTTCATATGGACATGTTCATTAAACATAAGACCTTACAGTATGGCTTTAGTTAGAAAAAGCTCAACCTGTGACAGAGAAGATGGTTGGAGTTGCTCAAGGATTATGACATGAGCATTCTCTACCATCCAGGTAAAGCTAACATTGTTGTTGACGCTCTTAGTAGGTTGTCAATGGGTAGCACAACCCATATTAAGTAAAGGACGAAGGAGCTAGCTAAAGAAGTACATCTATTAGCCCAATTGGGAGTTCAATTTGAGGAGAATGATGAGGGAGGAGTTAATATTTAGAATGGGTCTGCTTTATCTTTGGTGGTAGAGGTGAAAGAAAAGCAAGATCGGGATCCTATCATACTCTAATTAGAAGAGGCTATCCACAAACAGAAAGTTATGGTCTTTTTCGAAGGGGGAGATGGGGTGTTCATATACTAGAGTAAATTGTGCATTCTAGATGTTAATGGTATTCGAGATAAAATCATGGCTGAAGCTCATAGCACTAGTTATTCCATTCATCCTGGCTCTACAAAGATATACCACGACTTGAGAGAAGTCTATTGGTGGAGAGGAAAGAAGAGAGATATTGTTGAATTTGTTTTCAAGTGCCCAAATTGTCAGCAAGTGAAAGTTGAGCATCAACGGCCATGTGGATTAGCTCCGAACTTCGAGATTCTAAAATAGAAGTGGGAAATATCAATATGGACTTCATTATTGCTCTACTGAGGTCTCAAATGCAACATGATTCAATATGGGTGATTATGGATAGGATGACCAAATTGGCTCATTTCTTTAGCACTTAAGACAACCAACACTGTAGAGGAGTATGCCAAGTTGTACATTCAAGTGATTAGGAGGTTGCATGGAGTTCTCTTGTCCATCATCTCGGACAGAGGAGCTCAATTGACCTCCTAATTTTGGATATCATTCTAGAAAGGATTGGGCACTAAAGTGAATTTGAGCACATCCTTTCATCCACAAACAGATGGTTAGGAAGAGAATACAATTCAGACGTTAGAGGATATGTTGAGAGCCTACGTTCTTGATTTTAAGAGAAATTGGGATGATTACCTATCATTGATTGAACTTGGATATAACAATAGTTATCATGCAAGAATTCAAATGGCTCCCTTCGAAGTTTTGTATGAAAGGAGATGTCGATCACCAATTGGATGGTTCGATGTTGGAGAAACAGAGTTGATTGGGTCTGATCTTATCCATCAATTAATGGAGAAGGTTAAGGTCATTAAAGAGAGGTTCAATACTACACAGAGTTGCTACATAGTAAATAATTTGGTATATTTGAAAGTATCACCTACGAAAGGTGTCATGAGATTTGGAAAAAATGGTAAATTGAGTCCACGCTACATTGGACCTTATTAGATTGTGAAGAGGATTGGTAAGGTTGCTTATGAATTAGAGTTTCCTTCCAAGTTAGACAAAATCCATCCAGAGTTTCACGTGATGATGTTAAAGAAATGTTTGGGAGATCCTAACTTGGTGATCCCTGTGGAGAGCACTGGAGTGAAGGATAGCTTGACCTATGAGGAAATTTTGGTCCAAATCCTTGATAGTCAAATTCGCAAGTTGAGGACCAAAGAGATAGCCGCAGTCAAAGTTCTGTGAAGAAATCAATCCATTGAGGAAATCACATAGGAAGCTAAGGAAGAGATGAATACTAAATATCCGCACCTATTTATGCCAAATGATGAGAATGTTGAAGGTAATTTCTTACCCTTAACTAATTGATCGTCTTTTTCTTGAGTT
Organism: Solanum sejunctum; assembly: GCA_025642045.1. Classification (NCBI taxonomy): domain Eukaryota; kingdom Viridiplantae; phylum Streptophyta; class Magnoliopsida; order Solanales; family Solanaceae; genus Solanum; species Solanum sejunctum. The sequence continues at coordinate 10,732 of JAOTQJ010056057.1, forward strand.
GATTGTCTATTCTTGAGTTTAGATAGAGTTAATTCATGATTGAGATAGATTAAACAGGTTGATTGATATATGTGAATGTGAGATGAGTTTTGAGTATATTCGTGCCTTAATATCCACCTTTACTCATCATTCGAGGACAAATGATCCCAAGGGGAGATGATGTAACACCTGATAAAATTATCAAAATACCTCCATAATAGAGATGTATGCGTAACGCATTTTCTCATGCTCCTTTTGTGAATTAGAGACCAGATATATAATCATCATGAAAAATTCAGTGGCAAAATGGTCTTGTTCAAATTTTAGAGCAATCGAATAGAAAAATAATTTTTTGATCTGAGACGAAAAACAGTGGTTGTGCGCGGGCAAGGCTTTGCACCTGAGACGTGGACATGCCTTGTATTTTTTTAATTATTTTGATGAAAATTGAAAAATCATTCAAAAAAATTTTGGGAAAAAAAATAACGGTCCCGCCTTACCCATGTCACGGACTAGGCACTTTTCTAAGTGAACTTTTTCTTTTTAATTTGAGGGGCATTTAGGTTAATTTTTGACCCCTCCTAAACTCAAAACATGATCAAATTAGGTCATTTTGATGCGTAAATAGGGTCTTAAACCCCATTCTAAGTCCTTTGTAATTCATTGAAAAATTAGGGCTTGAGAGAGAAAAAAGAAGAACGTAAGATTGATGAGTTCAAGAGGATTCTTGAGAGATTGATTGTTGATAACTTCATCCCAGGTATGTAAGGCTAAACTAAAGCATGAGATTGTTCTCTTATATTTCCCATGGATGGTCATAGAAGAGTTGAAAGTATAATGAGTCTACACACATGATTCTTGAATGTTTCTTGAAGATTTTTTGGAAAAATTATTTTACTTATATTTATTTTCATATGTTGATGATCATCATAAACTTATCTTTCTTGAATTGAATATTTTTCATAACCCAATATGATAATTTTGAAAGCATGCATGCATGAAGATAGGGATTAAGTCAAGAACATTGATTAAGAATATTTGTAGAGATTGTTTTAGAATGTGAGAATGATGATATATTGATAGTAGTTGATGGTCCATGAGTTATCCCAAATGAACTCTAATAATTTATCTATTCGATTGTTCCCTAATGATTGTTCTAAGCCTTGAGCTAATGATTGAGATGTTGATAGATGAGATTATTAGATTCTCTGTGAGACTGATTAAATGATAGCACCTCTACAAGGCTGATTTGAGATGAGATGATTGGGATAGTTTGATTGAATGGATTATTTTATGAGCATTGAGTCATGGGAGGAGTATCGAGCACCAAAAGAGTAAGAGTTAATCCAACTCGCACTCGTTTAACTATGTAGCCAAGTGTAGGTAAAGATTAAAACCATTATGTCTCCTTGTGGTTCTCTCTGGATAGAGTCCCTATATTAATAGAGGACTTAATGTTAATGGATAGCTGGGGTCCCTAGTGAATTTGATTCGTCCTCTACCTGGCAAGTATGGGAAGGTTGTGGCAATAACGGCGGCTTGTTGTACTATCACTGGCTCATAAGTGATTATTTTTGGATAAGAGAAACTCCCAGTAAGTTCCTACCTTAAGTACTCTGAGATGAGATGTGATGAGATGAGAAGTGATGTGATGAGATGAGTTGAGATGAGTCCTTGTGAGATGAGTTTGATTTGATTGATGAGTTGATTGGTTGATGGATCACTTGTCTACTCTTTATTCTTGCCTTAGATAGACATCTAGCATGTTGATTTTACTATCCTTGATGTTGATTGTTGTTTCTATATTATTCTACCTATTTCAATTCCACTCAGCTATTTTATATATCAGTACATTCCAAGAACTGATGTTGTCTTTTTGATTGTATCATATTATGATGTAGATATGTAGGATAGAGGTCATCAGCAGGCAAATCATTGAGGATCTTCGAGCGTTCAATAGATTGATGAGCCTCCCCTACTTCGAAGGATTCATTACATTATTTTTTTATCATGCTTTAGAGTTAGAGTTGTTTATCTTTTTATTTTGATTGAGGTAGCCATAGGTATGTCATTGGCACCATTTAATAGTGATAGAGGCTTCATAATCTAAAGTCGGATGTTGATGATTAGAACTTGTTAAGCTAGTTTTCTTCTACTAGCTATTTGTTTCTAACATTATTTTGAGACTAGATGAGATGTGTCTTTTTATTCTTCTGTATCTTTTGCTGATCAGTAAAATTGTTGATTGGATAAATGTGATGAGGCCAAGTGATTCGCTTGGGATCTAGCAATAGTCTCTGGATGCTGGCCACGTCTTGGATCCCCTCTCGGGGCGTGACATTTTCAAAGACCACGTTTAACATCAATTGAGGTTTATCCTCATCCATTAGAGCTTAAATGATATAAATTATTTCTCCAATAGTTAGGAGTAGTGGAATATGTTTTGCTTCTTTCACATCTTTTACTGCACCTATAGCAGTGTGAAAAACATGAATGAGCTTGAAAAGGACAAGCTTGACCTTTAGAGATTCTTCTGCTTTCATTTCAACATGCTTCAAATCACTACAATTGGAGGTGAAAAAAAAAGTCAAAAAAACTGTTGTACAAAGATCAAAGAGGTAGCAAGAGTACTTTCAATATACCATTTTAATGTATTCATGTGGTAAGAATAGTTTCAACATATTTATAAAAGTATTCTTCTCATAATGTTGAATACTGTAACAATGTTTTCTTATCATGTTGCAATTCATAGGGGTACTTTCAATAAATACGTATACTACAAAAATATCTTATCATCTTATAAAGCTACTTTCATTCTATTGCATATAGATATTTTTTGTAATCATGTCGCAAAAGTATTTATAGTATATTTTTATGAAAGTGTGTTTATTATCATATTATGAAAATACTTTCATCACATTTTAGATGAATATTTTTCTTATCATCTTGTAATAATATCTTTTGTTGATGTTGTAAAGGTACTTTTGTATAGTTTTTAGTATTTTTTCTTTATCATATGTATAATGCTTTTATTACATTTTGTAAAAGTGTTTCTTATTATATTGCTAGATTATTTGTATTACAATCTTCTTTAAAAGTATTATGTTGCTAGATTATTTAATATTTTTATCATATTGCAAGTGAACTTTCAGTATAATTTTTAATGTGCTTTTATTATAATTTTGTAGGGGTGCTTTCAATACATCATTTTAATGTAACTTTTTTAACATGTGGCAAGAATAGTTTCAACATATTTTTAAGAGTATTATTCTTATAATGTTACATTTTGTAATAGTGTCTTCTTATCATGTTGTAAGTGAACTTTCATTATAATTTTTAAATACATTATGATACAAAAATAAACTTTTTACAAAAGTTAAAGAAAGAATTCTTTATCAAAC
>JAOTQJ010056077.1:0-14110 GCA_025642045.1 Solanum sejunctum
TATTATTATTATTATTATTATTATTATTATTATTATTATTATTATATTTGAGTCATTGGACTTACCATATATTCCACATACTAACGCTTTTGGCGCTGCATCATTTCATAATGCAGATACTGGAGATGGAGGACTTCAGCCCGCGCACCTAAAATCCAGATCATACACCTCAGAGTTGGTGAGCTCTCCTTACATTTCAGAGAAGCCCTTTTTAGCTTTTGTCTTTTATTGAGTACTATTTTCATTTGAGGTGTCTATGGCCTGTCACAGCACTTTCTGGATTATTGATTAGAGGCTTCATAGACATTAAGAGAGTGATTTCTTAAAAAATATTGTATAATTTTAGAACTTTCTCTTTTGAAATTGTGAGTGAGTTTTCATTAATAATATTGTATCTATTTGAGTTATTTCTATTGATGTTGAGTACGATGTGATCATGAGGCCAAATGGTTAGCTCGGAGGCTATCAATAGTCTTCATGTACCAGCTATGCCAAGGGTATCCTCTCAGGGTGTGACAAACTTGGTATCAGAGCACAGATTTTAAGAGTCCTTGCGAGTCTATGAAACCGTATCTAGTAGAGTCTTGTATATGTATGTGTTGTGCACCACACTTCATAAACAGGAAACTAAAGGACATTAGGAATTGTTATGCTTTCTTGTGATCTGAGTTCGTGCGATAGAGTTGAAAACTCTAGAAATTTCTTTTCTGGCTCATGTGTTACATGATTATAGATCATGCCTTCAAGATGTACAGTGACCCAGAGAAATACCTCAGCTAGCACTGTCGAGAACCCTACTTCAGAGATGCCTTCTCAAATGGAAATGAGGGGCTGAGGCCGACTGGCCAGGACCACTGGCATTACTGTAACACTTACTACTCCACCTACTCCTACTTTAGATGTTGAATTTCAAGGATCCATAGCTATGCTTACCTATTTAGTAGCAGCTAAAAATGGGAATCAGGGTTCACTAGCCCCTAGCTCTATCTGTCAAAAGCCAATGACTGCTTCCAGGCTAAGGTATTTTCTAAGGATGAACCCATCTGTCTACATTGGGTCAAAAGTTGAAGAGGACCCACAGAACTTCATTGGTGAGATGTGGAACGTGTTGAAGACAATGCATGAGACTGAGACTGAAGGAGTTGAACTGGTTGCTTACCAACTCAAGGATGTGGCCAATGTTTGGTATAATCAGTGGGAAGAGAGTCGAGGTGATGATGTTGAGCTTGCTATTTGGGATGAAATTGATAGTGCCTTTCTCGATCACTTCTTTCCTCAAGAGTTGAGAGAGGTGAAGCTTGAGGAGTTCGTGAATCTGAAACAAGAGGGGATGATAGGAAGGAGTATTATTTGAAATTTATCTAGTTGTCCAGGTACACTACAGAGATGGTCTCGAATATGAGAGCAAGAATGAGGAAGTTTGTATCTGGGTTACGTAAGCATGTGAAGAGAGAATGTAAAATGGCATTGTTAATTCTGGATATGGATATTTCAAGATTAATGGCTTATGCTTAGGAAACTGAAGAGGACAAGAAATGGACAGAGAGGAGCATCTGAGAAAGAAGGCCAGGTCAGTGGGGCCTGAGTCCGTTCAGCACAAGCAGGGCAAGGGAGATAAGTCCTAATTCTAAAAGAGGTCCTCTAACTATGCAATGTCTTCAGCTAGTGCATCGGCTCTGAGCCACAGGCACGATCAGAAGTCCCAAGGCTAGCCAAACTTTAGGGCATAGGGTTTGTAAGCCAGCGTGACTCTTGGCTTTAAAAGGAGGCCACATGCAAGAAATATGGCAAATTACATCTGGGAGAATGTAGAGATAGAGGGAATGGTTTTTATAAGTGTGGTGATCTGGGATATTTTCAGAGGAAGTCTCTGACTTGGAACAATAAGGACCAATCCACTACCACAGCACCACCAGCAAAGGGTAACCAAAGAGGTGTTGCACCAGTACCAAGTGAAGGGACAAATTATCTATACACAATGGGGAATCGACAAGACTAAGAGGATGCACTGGATATTATGACGGATATGATTCGAGTCTTTACTCTTGATTGTTATGATTTGATGGATCTTAGTGCTACTTTGTCATTTGTATCTCTTTATGTGGTGAGTAGATTTAAAATTCTCCCTGAGTGCTTGCTTGAACCATGTTTTCTTTCTACTCCTGTTGGTGAGTTTATTCAAGCCGAGAGAATCTATAGAAACTGTGAGGTATCTATTCATCATAGGGATACTTCTGCTAATTTGGTTGAGTTGGATATGGTTGATTTTATATAATCCTTGGTATGGATTGGCTTTATGCCTGCTATTCCTCAGTTAATTACCGAACTCGAATGGCTAAATTCCATCTTCCTAATGAGACTGCTATTGAATGGAAGGGAGATTTGGTTATGCCAACGGGTAAATTTATTTCTTACCTCAAGGCTCGAATATTGATTTCAAAGGGATGTATCTATCACCTCGTATGAGTTAAATCGAATGAGGTTGAGCCCCTTCTCTTAAATCAATCTCGATTCTAAATGAGTTTTCTGTTGTATTTCCGAAAGATTTGCCTGGAATCCCTCCTGATAAGGAGATCAACTCTGGGATTAATCTTCTTATGACACCAAGCCAATTTCCATTCCGCCATATGGGATAGCCCTTGCAGAGTTAAAGGAGTTGAAGGAACAACTGAAGGACTTATTGGAAAAAGGATTCATAAGGCTAACTGTCTCTCCATGGGGCGCTCTTGTCTTGTTTATAAGAAAGATGGGTGGTTCCTTGAGGATGTGTATCGACTATCGTCCGCTAAATAAGGTAACAATTAAGAATAAGTATCTTTTTCCAAGAATCAATGACTTGTTTGACCAACTTCAGGGTTCCACTATTTTCTCTAAGATAGACCTCAGATCAGGCTATCACTAATTAAAAGTGAGAGAATGTGACATCCTAAAGATTACTTTTTGAACTCGATATAGTCATTTCGAGTTTTTGGTGATGTTATTTGGGTTGACAAATGCACCTATAGCCTTTATGGACTTAATGAATAGGGTATATAGGCAGTATCTTGACATGTTTGTGATTGTGTTCATCATCGACGTTTTGGTATATTCTAGAGATAAGAAGGAGCATGCTAATCCCCTAAGTATTGATTTACAGATGCTCCGAGATCATGAGTTGTATGTAAAGTTTTCTATGTGTGAAATTTGGCTCAAATCTTTGGCCTTCTTAGGTCATGTTGTTCTGGGGATGGAATTTAGGTGGATACTCAAAGATTGAGGTGATTAAGAATTGGCCAAGACCAACCTCACCGACTGAGATAAGAAGTTTTCTAGGGTTGGCTGGTTACTACCGAAGGTCTGTTAAAGGATTTTCTTCCATAGTTATACCATTTACTATACTGACTCAGAAGAAGGTCAAGTTTTAATGGTCCGATGAGTGCGAGAAAAGTTTCCAGGAGTTAAAGACGAGGTTGACTACTGCACCGGTGTTGACCTTGCTCGATGGGACTGATAGATTTTGTTATCTACTGTAATGCCTCCAGAGTAGGATTGGGATGTGTGTTGATGCAAAAAGGGAAGGTTGTTGCCTATGCTTCTAGACATCTCAAGTTGCATGAGAAGAACTACCATGCTCATGACCTAAAGTTGGTACTAGTAGTGTTCGCTCTCAAGATCTTGCGCCACTACTTATATGGAGTGCATGTTGATGTGTTCACAGACCACAAAAGCCTATAATATGTTTTCACTAAGAAGGAGCTTAACTTGAGGCAAAGAAAATAGCTTGAGTTGCTCAAAGACTAAGACATGAACATTCTCTACCATCTAAGTAAGGCTAATGTGGTTGTCGATGCTCTTATCAGGATGTCCATGGGGAGAACTGCCCATATGGAGGAAGAAAGGAAAGATTTGGTCAAAGAGGTGCATAGACTGGCTAGATTGGGAGTACAACTTAAAGAGAATAATTAGGGAGTGTTTAATGTCCAGAATGGGTTTGACATCTTTAGTGTCAGAGATGAACGAAAATAAAGATCGAGATCCTCTTCTATTGTAGTTGAAATATGATGTACAAAAGCAGAAGCTTATGACTTTTGCCAAAGGGTAGATGGGGTATTGCGGTATTAAGGCAGATTATGTGTTCCTGACCTTGACAATGTTCGAGAGAGGATCATGGAAGAAGCACATAACTCTATGTGTTCCATCCATCCTGTCTCCACAAAGATGTATCACGACTAGAGAGAAATCTATTGGTGGAATGGGATGAAAAGGGATATTACAAAATTTGTGGCGAAGTATATCAATTGTTAGCAGGTCAAGGTTGAGCATTAGAGACCGAGTGGTTTGTCTCAGAACATCAAAATTCTGGAATTGAAGTGGGAAATGATCAATATGAACTTCATTACCAGCTTACAAATGTCTCAAAAGCAACACGACTCGATTTGTGTAATAGTGGACAGGATGACTAAGTCTGCTCACTTCTTGGCAGTCAAGACAACTAACACTGTGGAAGAATATGCCAAGTTGTATAATCGTGAGATTGTAAGGTTGCATGGAGTTCCAATGTCCATCATCTCGAACGGAGGAGCTTAATTCACCACTCAATTTTAGAGGTCTTTCTAGAAGGTATTGGATACTAGGGTGAATCTAAGTACAACTTTCCACCCTTAGATAGATGGCCAAGCATAATGTACTATTCAAACGTAGGAGGATATGTTGAAAGCATGCATTATTGATTTTAAAGGTAATTGGGATGACAATTTGCCCTAATAGTGTTTGCTTATAATAACAACTTTCATTCGAGTATTCGGATGGCCCCATATGAGGTACTCCATGGGAAGAGGTGTAGATTGTTAGATGGATGGTTTGAGGTAGGATAAATAGAGTTGATCAGACCAGACTTGTTTCACCAAATGGTAGATAAAGTGAAGGTTATTTGTGAGAGTTTAAGGACTGCACAGAATCAACAGAAATCTTAATGGATGTCCAAAGAAGAGACTTAGAGTTTGAGATTAATAATTGGATATATTTGAAAGTGTCACCTATGAAGGGAGTGATGAGGCTTGGAAACAAACAAAAGCTAAGTCCAAGATACATTAGTCCTTACCGAGTCATAAGGAGAGTGGGCAAAGTTGCATACGAGTTGAAGCTACCTTCAGAATTAGCGACTATCCACCCGATTTTCCATGTTTCTATGCTTGAGAAATGTTTGGGAGATCCACGGTTGGTAGTGTTTGTCGAGAGCATTGAGGTAAAAGATAGTCTGAGTTATGAGAAGATTCTTTTTCAAATCCTTGATCACCATGTTCGAAGGTTGAGAAACAAAGAGATTGCATCTGTTAAGATATTGTGGAGGAATCTATTTATAGAACAAGCTACTTGGGAGGTGGAGGAGTACATGAAGGCTAGATACCCCTACTTATTCCGGCCTATGGAAGACGAGAGAATGGACGGTAATAATTCCTTCTATATTCCTATTCATTGAGTTTTTCTTTCATTCATAGATATGATAAAGTTCTAGAGTTCGAATGAGGATTGGTATAACTTGTTAATATGATGTGATTATTATAATTACTGGATTCCATATTTTATTGGTTTAAATGAGTTAGTTGAGGGGTAATTAATTGTTAGAGTCCATGATAGGATTCGTGCCTTAACCTGTCTTCTCTTCATTCGAGGATGAATGATCCTAAGAGGAAGATAATGTAATGACCACGAAATTTTATCTACTTGAGTTGGAATAGAGTAAGAAGGATTTTTAATAAATGAGTGGGGGATTGTTGGATAGCACTTTTAATATTCTATATTTTCTTCGTGTTCCACCTATCTTATATTCAATTCTATTGCATTATCTTTTATTCTGCACTAAGTTCCTGTAAGTTTCTTTATAATTATCCTTCTAATGCTCTTGTATCTTTGTCTGCCACTCCTTTATGTTGTTTGCTTATTTGGAGCAATTGAAGATCCGTATTTATTATCTATATATAGAGCAGCGAACTTTGTTCAATGGCCAACATAGATAAAGTAGAAAACAGAGAGTAGAGGCAAGAAAACTAGTGAAAAACGTGGGAAAAAATAAATTCATAATATTATTTAAGAGCTTTTATTAGCTGAACGGAGGTGTTTTATTGTGTAGAGTTTCGACAATTTTGTTCTTGTAAGTTGCTCCTATTTTTTAAATCTTTTATAATAAAATATTTTATATAAATGAGTTTATTTTCGTGTATTTTTAAGTACTTTATTATGGAAATATTATTTATGATGAGTGATGAATTTATCTTGATGCATCAAAGTTAAATCGAAAGACCCTATATGTCATTTTATTTATTTGAGCTAGAGATTTAAAAGAAGTTGTTGATGAGGAAGTTTTATTTATTCTCTTGCTATTATATGTGGATTTTACTACTTGAAATCATATTATGTCTTGAGTTTATGTTCTGTGGGAAATGAGTTTATATGAAGTTAAGTTGAGGTTAATATGATGAATTAAGAATACTTGAGTCGTTAAACATGAAAACATGTTACATTATAAACTTGTCTACATAATATGATGAATAAGGTTAAAAGAGTCCACAATAATTATTTGAATTGAGTCGAGCATGATAAGTTACATGATTATTGAGTTGACTATACTTGAATACTTGTATGTGATTAAATGAATTGATGAATCTGTGAGACGAATTGAGATAACTCTATGAGACTAAGGATAAGTTGATTGACTGAGTATTGAGGATTGAGTTACATGATGATTTGAGCATATTTAAGTCTTGCAAAGAGTATCAAGCACCGAGCGGGGAGTGAGTATACTTTTACTTTAAATTATGGAACTACGGCACCAGTGTAGGATAGGCATACAGTATTGTTCTGGTGACTTGTCTCGCAAGTGGGAATTTACCCTAGATCCAAGAGAGAGTTAACTGTCCTATGTCGTGGCACGTATAGGACGGGCATGGCAACGATGACGATTTGTTGTACATCACCTGACTTATGATGGTGGGAGGTATGTCGGTTAAGAGAAACTTCTAAGCAACTTTGATTGAACTTAAATTTACAAACTTGAGTTTACTTTCAATATATATATATATATATATATATATACACACACACATATTATTTGAATGTATAAAATATTCTAAACTATTATGTACTGAGCTAAGCATGAGTTGAGGGGTCGAGGTGAGCATTTTTGAGATTATTATTATTATTATTATTATTATTATTATTATTATTATTATATTTGAGCCGTTGGACTTACCGTACATTTAGTGTACTGACGCCTTTGGCACTGCATCGTTTCATGATGCAGATACTAAAGATAGAGGACTTCAGCCCGTGCACCGCTGAAATCTGGATCATACACCTCAGATTTGGTGAGCTCTTTGTACATTTCGGATAAGACCTTTTTACCTTTTGTCTTTTATTGAGTATTATTTTCATTTGAGGTATCTATAGCCTGTCATGGCATTGTTTGGATTGTTGATTAGAGGCTTCATAGACGTTGACGGAGTGATTTTATAAAAAGTATTATATAATTTCAAACCTTGTTCTTTTCAAACTATGAGTGAGTTTTCATTAATAATATTATATCTATTTGAGATATTTCTTCCGTTGTTGTGTACGATGTGATAATAAGGCTAAGTGGTTCGCTCGGAGGCTAGCAATAGTCTTTGCGTGCCAGCCACACCAAGGATACATTCCTTGCTATATATCTCTTTTTATATTATGTGTCCTTGCCATCTAGCATTATATGCAGGTTTTGGTAAGTTACATGCATTGCACCCAGTATACTTATTACATTCAAACATACTAACACATACTTTTGTCTACATGATCTCACCATGTAGGGACTGGAGATTATTTTCATCCACCATTCGATGGATAGATCAGATTTTCAGACATTTGTTGTGGTTAGTCCTATCTTCCAAGGATAGGCCACTATTCCTCTACTTTAAGTTGCTTTTGCTTATGTTATCTATACTTTGAGGGTGAGCCTGGAACATGTCCTGTCCCCCGTCCTATCTTTTGACTAGAGGCATTATTGGACATCTTGTAGACTCCCGTTGAATCTATGTGTACATCTTATATTTGAACCTTATGATCATGGTTATCTTTTAGTTGTGGCTATTATGGTTTGATTATGGGAATTATGCTCTATATATATGTTTGATGCGGAAGTGTGGAAGATCCTAAGTCCCGAATTGGCTCCATAGAGTGAGTCATACTTACCCACCCCTTAGTCATTATGTGTTATATGCTATCTGAATCCATGTTAATCCCTTTCCCTAAGATATCCCCATAGCATGAGTCCTACTTTCCCATCCCTTAGAACTATGTTTAATTTAAATGCACTTCTAAACCAATGATGTAAATTTTTATACTTTGAGGCTTCTTTTAGGACTCTCGGGTTCCCATTTGCCGTGTCGCTCCTAGACCCTTGGTCCGAGTCATGACATAACTCATTTTTACTCATTTAAAATATGAGTCAAGTTGAGTATTCTATCCATTTTTACTTAACTCTTATTTGATTGACTCATATTAGACTCAACTCACTCGTTCGTCACTCTTAGATGAAACCATGATGAAATGTAAGGAAAAAGAGTTAGATAGCACTGAGGTCTCTGATACTATGAAACTATAACTATCTTGATAGATACATTAAACAATTACATTAGGCATTTTTTCTACTTATATAGAAGAGAGAGTAGAGGTTGGTATCAACATGTGTGCTTAAAGCCCAAACATTTAATGAATGAGGAAAATTTCATCATGCCTTCTCTTCATTTCGATATACGTGGGTTGATAGCCATGACACACTATATGTGGCTTTGATCCCTAATGTATCTGTGTTCTCCAGTAAATTTCTCCGAGTCTTCATCAAATTTGTTAATCAATCTCTCTTGTTCATCAACTAATTCTATGTCCTTCTTAGGGAGGTTATGTAAATTTAAGGTATTTCTTTGTTGTCCTTCTCTCTTCTTATCCATTTCATTTTCCCTTAAGTTTTTCTCCTCTATTGAAGATTGAAGACGAACCTCTATTGAAGATTGAATAGGAAAACAAAAGTTTTTGGATTTTAACTCTTTCCCTTCAACTACTACTGCAATCTCGAGGTAATACATCATATCTCTCTAATTTTGCATTATTTTCTTGATTCTTGTGTATGTTGATGATAGTTCTTCTTTATTTCATTTCTGGGATGTGCAACTAGATATGGAAGAACTCACAGGGTTGAACACAAAATGGGCATCCACCTTGATGTCTTAACATCTGTTTGCGGCTGCTGTCTGTTAAGGATTAGATAGGCTCAGGTTGCTCTGTGAGGCTAAATTATGTGAGGAAGTTGATATTAATACTGTTCCAATCACTTTACCCCGGGCTGAGCAGCAGCATTATTTCTAGCTGAAATTTGTCTGTCTCAAATTTGTTTCCATGCCAGAAAATCTAAGAGGTGCTCTTTTGTCTTCTAATCAACTTATGTTAATATGTTTGGTTCAAGTACTTTAGTTTTTGTGGCAAGTTTACATTTATAACTTTGTCAGCATAATCTACAAATGATCTCTTTTTAAGTAGAATTCTTAGAAGATTTAATTCTCCTTTAGAGTTTTTTTCCATATAAATGTGTTTCATGCGTGTTTAATCTCTCTAAAGTGAAATTTTAGCAGTTGTAATCACATTCTCGTTAGAATGTATTTAGTTGAACTTGGAAGGGGAGATGTCTAGCTATTATTGCAGTCTATATTAGTAAGCCTTGATATGAAATTCTATTATTGTCCTTATTCTAAAGGGTTCAGCTTTAGGCCCAGAAAAGGCAAAAAAGTGAAAGAGGGCTTTCTACGCTACAGTTTGGTGTTTGTCATTTGTCAACTGGGGTTATGGAATTACCTTGACGCTTAGCCAAATAGGTCCTAGGGTCATACTTACAGTACCTTCTTTTCAGGTCCATCACTTGCCCTTTCCCTGCATTTGCTTGTTGTTGTTTATTAGAATTGGCTGTGAGAGTTGCTTCTAATTGGCATTCTTTGTTTTGAATGTGTTGATGCCCTCCTAAAAGTGATTTTGCTGCCAAAATCTCTTTTTCGAAGTAAATTCACTCTGTGATTACATGTGGAGGAATTTCTTACTGCTTATTTAGAAAAATGTTTCCATGCATATGGTTGAATTGAAGAATTGCAAAAACAAAGTGAACTTTCATCTAGCTCATACACGCGTCTACAGTTATATTATTAGTCAGTATTGATAATAGAATCCTTTTTATGCAGCTGTAATGCAGACTGATGGTTTGGACTATCTGAGAGAAAGTTGTCCTTATGTCCACACAGAACTTTTGGAGTATGTGGCTAGGGTAAATGAACATTCTGGCATTACCAGCAAGCTAGGGAATGAGGTTGTCCTCGATGGTGATGATTTCAATGGCCGACACTTGAAGCAAACATTGTAGTTGAAGTTGTAATTGCCAACTGTGTGGTCTTTAATAGGATGCATGACACAGGCTGTAGTTTGACGTTGACGTAAATTTAGGTCTATCAGTATCATTGATATGACTCTATCACCTTTATTTAATATTCTAGAAGTATCAGATCTCTTCTATTCCAACAAAATAAATAGAGACTCCGACTCATTCATCTCTTTAGAATAGGAGTGATCACTAATTTCTCTTTGTCTCATTGGGTTTTGCAGTTTTGAATAAGTTTTCATCTCAATTATTGCCATATCTCAATTATGTCCATATAGCAAAAAACTTTTATCTATTTCTAAAATCTATTTACTCTAAAGAGGGCAAGAGCCTGTATACTTTTCTTTTTAACAATATATGTTTAGCAATTTTTCAGGGCCAATTCTTAATATCTCCATAGTAACACCAGGTTTTATCTATCCTTAAGTTACGGGAAGCAAGACAAAGATATTAATAATTGATTTGGAGGTCATTATAGGTGGAAGATTTATTTGATAAAATTATAAATTCAAATCTATTTGGTGCTTCCAAGTTTTTGTGAGAATTCTAACTCTAAGGTAAAGCATGGATGCATGTGTGAAGAAGAGGCAAGGAAGTATTTTCAGCAACTTACTAATGCTTTTGATTATGGCCATAGTTGGGGAGTTTATCACAGAGATCTAAAGGTGAGCAGTCTTGTTGTTGCAGCATTTAACAAGATAGATTATTTCTAATCTAGATGTTTTTGCTCTTATATCTATTTCTATTACATTTATCCTACCTTTTTTTTTTTGCAAATTTAACTTTTATCAAATGACAATGTAATCGGTTTTTGGGTTATCATATTAAAACTCATTGATATGATGATATAAAAGACTTTCACATTATTAGTGTTTAGAAATTAAACTTTCTTTTTCTCGTGCAGCCTGAAAAATTACTGTTGGATGTTTCGAGTGACCTCAAGCTTTCTGATTTTGGATTGAGTGCTCTATCCCATCAAATCAGGGGAACTATTCTATTTACTTTCCATATTTTTTAACTTAAGAAAATGAAATCCTTACCTTTTTCTTTACTTTGTGGTTATCAATTTTGTAATGCAGCGGAAACATAATTATTTGAGCTCTTACCCGAATTTATTAACTAAGGAACCTATAAATGCTTATAGTCCTCCACTAATCCTGAAGTTGATATGTTGGAAAATATGCATCCACTACAGTCAGGGACCAAGTCCTTAGATACAGCACAAGTAAGACCGAAGAAGACAAATAAAGAACACACGAGATTTAATATGAAAAAACTCCTTGTTCAAGGGAGGAACAACTATGACTTGTCCAACAAGATTTTCAAAATCTAACAATCCACTAAATGAATGAGCAAAGTAATTAAATACGACACACTGTTTATTTGTCTCACCCTCTCATCATTTCCCACTTGCAACCTAATTACAAGACATAAGAAACTATCCAAAACACTAGTCTACACTCTCATCCACCTAGATGAAGTTAGACCACTACCCAGACAACTCCAAGGCAACATCTTACCTAGAGTCCCATGACAAACTTGGCAAAACAAATACACAACGATCAGCTTTCCTTTATAGATTAGTAAGTGGGCTTATAACATCATGAACTGAATTCAACATCAAACTTAGAAGAGAACTATAAACTCCCTCTATCAGGTTCCATGAAAATTGATGTTATATCTCTCAATTGGTGCCAAAAGAGAACTTTTTGATCTATTGAATATTGACATTTTCATTTCACTAAAGTTATCTTTCGTTCCTTGCAGTGGAATCTTTTATACCCATATGAGAGGGTATGTAAAAATCCATTGATCCTTAGTACAATGAAGGTAAAATCTCACCAACCATGGAAACCTAACACATCCCTTTTTAGTAGCGTTAGCCTGATACTGACCTGATCCTCATGTTATCAAAAAAGTTTGTTAGTCATTAAAATAGTTATTTAACATGATCACTGTCTCAAAATCGCAAAAAACTTACTCACTCATAGTGTTTATAACTATCCGATATACAAGCGATACACATATTTCATGTAACCATATCCCTATCTTCTGGAAATGTAGCTCATTTTAAGTTGGTGTGTATGAACTTTATAACATTGTACCTAGTTGTTGCCCAAGTGTCATAAATGTTGTCCATTTGAATTAATTGTCTAAATTATCTTTGATCAAGACACTCTAAAAGTATTTTTGCACCCATGATTTGAAAATAACCTCAATAATATGTAACTTAATCAAATTAGTTATGCTAAATTAGGGAGTTTCTCTAATCGACATACTCTCTTCCCCACTAAAGTTAGTGATGTACAATGAAGGCAACGTCATTGTCATACCCATTCATTACTTGCCACGCTAAGGACGTCAACTCTACCACTTGGATCTATCATCCCCATCCATCTTTTTGAGATATGAGTTACCAGAGTTAACTATACAACTATCCTATATTGGTGGCGTATTTATGGGATTTGAGTCACTATTACTCTACCCAACTTGATGCTCAATACTACTTCCAAAATATTCTCTTTAAAAGTCTCATTCAAACTCATCTCAAGCATCATCATCATCATCATCTTCTATCAATAAGTATACTTTAAAATTCATTTACATTGTCATAAAAATATTTACTCAGAATGTTGTTTAAACTCAATACTCATTTTTATCAAAAACTCATTAAAAGACGCATCATCTCACCAAGACTCTTTCTTAAATTATTTTTATGCTCAAAACTTATGTTCATGCAAACTATGTAAAAGATGTTTAATTTAGTTCAAGTTCATCCTTACTCAGAACACAAAAATGACCATCAATCTCAATTTGACATAATGCATAAAATCAAGTACAATCCTCAATTAGGGTTCATGTGAATAAAGATATGAACATGCATTTTGATCAAATACCAAACTCGTGAACATCATCAATGAACTTTTATATACAAGAACTTAATAAGACAATAAATAACTCAAGAATTCAATTCAAAAAAGTCAAAGAAAACTTAAACTCAAATCAAATCAAATTAATAGAGTGAAGGGACACATAGACGAACTCAGTTCAACGTTGTGTTAGCCTTACATACCTGAGAGACTTAGATTTTTGAAAACTTTTAAAGAATGTGCTGAATTCTCTTGAAACCCTAGCTTATATCCTCTTGAAACCTTGTTCATCAAATTGAAGATCATTGAATTAGCTTTCTAACACATTCAATTTTATCTTAATCGGAGTTAGAAGTAAAAGGTTATGCCCATTTTACAGGAGATGTGCAAAGCTGTCTAAAGTCTGTGATAGCTCCGTGTCATGGAATTGATGCGGACTCTTCTTGATTAGTTAAATGACGTATGTTTTTTTATGTTTTGAGGGTACTTTTATCCTATAATCTTTGGGGGTCTATTTTAGGTCCCAAAATGTACAAAACATTAGTTTTCATAATTAAAACTCTCTCTTTCACTCTTAAACATAAATACTCAAGAATACTCAAGAAAATCATCAAGTTAGGATTAACTTTCAAGATTCATCATCAGGATAAGTTATTCTCTATAAATTTCAAGCTTCTCAACCCAATTTTCTTCATCCATTCATGAATCTCAAACAAATCTTAAATCATAATGTTAGAACCCGCAACGTAATTTAAACCCCGAACGTCCTTAATTGGTTCGATTTAATAAAGTTTGGGACCGAATGCAACATTTC
>JAOTQJ010056098.1:0-14106 GCA_025642045.1 Solanum sejunctum
GTCACCCTGAGTCTATATACAAAAATTTAGCCCAAAACGGTTCCCAGAAGGCCAAGAAATGGGTCAAAAATGAAATTAAAAGTTTTATGGGGAAAATAGGAAAACAACTAAATTTTTTGAAATCTGAGCATATCACGGTGTTCCCCTCGATGAGTAGAATAAATTAGACCCAAATTTTACTTAATTCCATCAAGAATCGACTGAGATATTGAAATGTAATTTTTTTTCACATATTTTGAGAACATAGTCAGTTAAAACAGTGTTTTTACCTCAAAATATACAGTGAAATTCCAATCCACCGCCACCACAATGTTTGCTGCAAATATTGAAGTCACATAGGCTTTTGAATCATCGAAAATAGAGTTGTATCACAAAAGTTACGAGTTGGAGAAGTTGAATTTTGTTGATATTTACGAGGGCTGAAACACCTATATATAGATCACCACCTTAACCTCCATGAACATGGAGCTATAGGCCATCCCATTAACCTCTATGAACATGGAGCTATAGGCCGTCCCCTTAGCCTCTATGAACATGGGGCTATGGAGGCTATCCCTTCTCTGCAAATACGGGTGTGACTCCACAAATGCGAAGCTCTGCCCGGCTGCCCCTTTTGCAATCGTGCCTCACTCTCCATGAACGCAGAGAGTTAATTATCTGGTGCTACACTAGCAATTGCAAAAACTTCCCTGAGACATTCTTGGGCCATCCGATGTCTATTTTATGGAAAAAATAGTGCATCCATATGGATTTTGATATTCTGGATCTAACAGTGCAATCTGAATTTCTATGAACCACCCTAGGGAAAATTGAGGGTCCACTTCTTTTTGGCTAAATTTAGCTAAAAGAACTAAGGGGTTCAAAATTAACCGAAAGAAAGGTCATTTTGGAATATTTTTTATGTTCTGGAGCAGACCACGCTATCAAATTTCCATTTCTACAGCATTGAGCTAGGATTTTATAGAAACACATTTTTTAACTTTCGTCTCATTTTACTAACTTTGGCTCAAATTAATACCTAGAACCTCCACCTTCATACAAACCACCCTCCTGGCCTAAAATACACAATTTCAGAATTGATGGAACCTTCAAAATCCCATTCCGAGGCTATTTGCTAGAGTTTTATAAGAAATCTCATTTTTACAATTATAACCTCTCGTTAACTTGCAAACTCAACCAATTCAAAACCCATTCAACCCATAACCATTCCAACAACCCAAATTTGTCTTAAAAGATGCGAGCTTACTATACATAAGCTCAAATTAGAAAAAATATCATAGAAATACACAAATGACCCAGAGAGTCATTACAACTAAAAAGAGCATCGATAGGACCTTTTCCTAGTATAAAAGGATCAAGAAGGAGGCATCTCTAGTGTAACAATTATTGTGCTCATGCGGTATATATTGGGTAGCCAAGTGCGGCACAGATAACTATTGAAAGCATCTAAGTAGTAAGTCCACTCCAAGATTAATGCTCCTAAGGAGGAACTTGCTTTAATAAACTTTTCGTAATAATCAGACTTTTGGCAAGGTATAATTAATGGCTTTCTGCATGCTCAAAGGCACTAAACATATATTTCAAAACTAATTTCAAGCAAGCGCAACTTGAAAAGTTAACAACTAAAGTGGTACATTGATTACATAGGGTTCTACGGTCAGTCCATGACTGTTGGATGCTAAAGACATCCATTTAATTTATAAATGACAGTTCCATCAAAAAAGTATATTCTTAAGTTGAATGAGGAAAGCATAAAATATAGGGAAGTCCCAAGCTAAATAAAAAAACATGAAGACTCTAAACTTATATTGTAACTAAACCTTCAACCTCAAGTTATTTTAATAGTTAATTAAATTTTAAAATATGTGATATCTATTCAGTCATTACATTGGTAATACAAAAAACGACATATGAATTACAACATAGGATGTGTTCGTAAGGATGGAACATGTTTTTTCATGAAAAATATTTTCTAGAATGATAAATGAATTTCTTATATCTTTTGTTTTGATCACAAAAATACATGACTGGATTATTTTTCATTTGAGTTAGGTGTGGAAGAATAAAAATCAAATGGGTGAGGTAATTTATTAAAATCATGTGACATTTTTGGAATTTAAGAAAATAACTTTAGATTTATTTATTTGTAAAATAGATTTGTTAACGAACATGCTACATATGAACCATTTGTTAGCTAGACGACAAGTTATGCATGCACCATTTTTTTGTGAGGGTTATATCCATTCTACATCGCAAAGTTTAGGGCAAATTATAGGGTTAGGACTAATATAAATGAATTATAAACACTTCGGTTATCATAAATAACATACCTTAATTAGTAGGTCTGACTATTGCCTTTTGAGTCCAAACCTCCTTTGAAGTTGAAATCTAATGGACAAATTCCAAATCTTCCTATCTCTATTACATCAACAGAAGAAAAGACGCTCTGGTGGTTAGGATAAAGAGGGGGTGAAGGAATTTATTGCCTAGCATTGTCCATTATGGTGGATTAGCTACGGGACTTGAGGAGAAGTAGGTTGTCTCTTATTTATAGTGATGGCTACTCTCTGGTATATTTTCTTCCATGCCTTCATTAAGGTTTATCATCCTGCAGATGAAATATGAACCAAATATAAATTGGAGAGTAAAGTTGATTATGGAAAATCATATATAAGAATGGCAAAGCTATAAAAAAAACTTCCACGAACTTAGATTAGGGAAATACAAAAGAAAATTGCCTGGCAGAATAAAATTCATATACTTACAAAATTAGTCTTAAGGAACTTGTATTGCACATTTGTTACTTATTACTTCTATAGATTAAAAGGTAGAGTAATAAAATAGGAAATACTAAAATTAAAAATAGTGCTTATGCCATGTATTTTTTTATTTGATGAATAATATGAAATATACTGCAATGGACATAAAATAGATGATATACTCGAGTTGAATTGTGCAATTTTATTTATTTGATGTCCATTTATTAGCATCTATCTTTATTTTCTATAAAAAATTATATTTTTATTTGAGATAAAAAATTAGTTTAAAATTTTTAACTCTTAAAGTATTTATACTAAGTAGCATGGGATACATGTGTTGCATGTGTTTGAGAACTAATACTATATAAAAGTATGAAAGTCCTTAAAATGTTTGTTGAACTTTTTGTCCTTCATTAAAAGACTCTATAGTCTCAAAAATTGTCATTCACTATTTTCTCAAATTATGACACATATAAATCCCTTGTCTCATACATGTGTGTACTTCTATAAAGCTTTAACTTCTTGATAAAAATATCCACTTGGATAAATATTAGAAAATAATATCTAAATATACAATTCAGATTTGAAGAATCTAGATAAGTAAAAAAAAATTCAAGTTGAAATAGATGATGTACTCAAACAATCAATTACATGTTCAAACATAAATTGAGATGCACACATGGTATGAATCTTAATAGAACATAAATTTTATAGTCTAGCATATATCATATAAATTATCAGCTGAATCTTCATCAGGATCAGTCTCCTCCTCCAAATTATCATATCCTTCCTCACAAGTTCCTGGACTGAACTTCCTTGCCTCCAAAAGGCTCCACCATTCTTCTTTTTCCTTCACAACTCACATCTTCTCAAATATGATGATTTGTAGGATAATCAAAAAATAATTTCTGTTAACTTCACTGTCCTCTTCAGATTCCTCATCATCGCTTAGAAGAATTGGGCCTTTATTGTGCTTTTCACCCTCAATAGCAAGTGGAGAACTCTCAAATTGGAGATCCACAAAGAAAGGTCATCCCTTGGATCCACTTGTGCACCCATTTTACAAACCCACTTGACAAGTTGTGAATTCTCCTTCAGTATATTCAGGAAAGTTGCTAATTATGACAAGCTTCTTGAAAGAAAGGTATTGCTTGAATCCATAAATATGCTCAAGCATATTAGCACACTAAAAAAACTTATCAACAAATATTAAGTTTATTTTAGACTTCCATCATAACAAATACTTTTCACAATAGTACAAGTATTTTCACATAGGGGATGTAGCAGTAAAAGAATAGTGTGAAACACTACTATGACCAAATGTCATAATTCAAAACTTGATTACAGAGGATAATAACACGTATGTTATTGAATTATTGATAAATTTTTATTTTGGTACTTGAGAAATATGTAACTAAGACAAATAAATTGAAACAATAATGAAATTTTTGTGGTATATATACACATTTAAATTTATTTAAGTAGTCAACTAATTTTTTTTTTACAAATTTCAGAAAGAGAAAGTTTCAAATCTAATATGGATACTAAAGGATTACTAGACATAACACAAAATTTCTCCACCTAAATTGAATGGCAAACTGACAAGACGTGAAACATATTGATCGAGTATATATCCATCTATATTGATTGAGGATTCCGAAATGATAAAATTATTTTTGATTAAACAAAAAAAGTGTCTCCAATAAAAGATTGTTAACAAAATCAAAGAGAAGAAAACACGTTTTCTGATTTATCATTGAGAGGTCCTTTCCCTATTATGAGAGAATTGGGAAGGATATACCTCTACAATACTAGTTATAGTGCCACTACCAATGTTGGAAAGCCAAGTGCAGAGCAGATGATAGCAGAAAACATCTAAGTAGTAAACTCATCTAAGATGAGTGCTCCTGAAGAGGAACTGGACTCAATAGACTCTTCACAACCATCAGAGTTTCGACAAGGTATAAATAAAGGCTCTATGCGTGCTCAAAGGTGCAAAACATTTGTTTGAAAACTATTTCAAGCAAATGCAACCTGAGTGCGAACAAACATGTGTTCCATTTATTGAGCGAATAGCTAATGAATTGTCACTTTTACACTTGGGGAAACTAAATACCACATAGTTCCTCCTCCAAAAATAGGAGAATCCTGGTTTGCATATGAATAAAAAACTCTGAATTTGTTAACATCCAAGAATGATGGCGACTCTCTCTGATATTTACTTTCATGCCTTCTTCGAGGTCTATTAGCCTGCATATGATACATAAGTTCAAGAATTTAAGTGCTGATTTCATAAAATCAAATATAAGGAACATGTAACTAGGCTATTGATTTACGGATTAAGAAACCTCAAACTAATTCTATTTACTTCTAAAAAGTTTAGCATTTCTATTTAATTGAAAGAGAAAACACATTTTGATCATCAATTAACCTATTTATAAAAGAAATCAGGGAAATACAAAATAAAAGTTCTTGATAGAATAAAACTTGTTTACTTACAAAATTAGGAAAGATGTACTTGATCTCCAAAATCACTTGTGAAGAAACTAAATAGATGAGTCCTATTTGTTCATCCAGACTAAGCTGGTGGTTCTCCATCGGATAGCTACTTATTTTTACACTCTGTTTCGGCGAAATAGATAGATTTCTAAAGCCAATCTGTGATTCCGAGTCACACATCTCCATTTTAACAAAGAGATAGTCAACTTTCTTTTCCCATTCTTCTTTCTCTGGGTGTTGAGGTTTCTCATCTTCAAAGTTGAGCACTAAAGGAAGTATTTCTTTGATGGGAACCTATTTCTTTTTTCTCAAGAGAAGTGTCATGGAATCAATAACAAACATTCATAATTCAGAATATTGAAGAATCTTCTTCTGAGTCTTTTAAACAACAACATTCTCTTTAGACAATGGGTATGTAAAATGGGGGAGCGATGGGACTCACACGGGATGACCTTTCTTTGTGGATCTACAATTGGGGGAAGGGGGTCCTCCTTTTTCTTTTGAAGGTGAAAAGCACAATAAAGGCCCTATTCTTCTAAGTGGTGAAAGTCTAACGAGGATTGTGAAGTTGATAGAAAGAATATTCTAGAAGTGTAAATCCTCATCTAGGATTAAGAGAAGTCTAAATCTTCGTCTAAAGAGAATGTTGTTGTTCAAAAGGATTAGAAGAAGATTCTTCAAGATTCTGAATTTTGAAAGTTTGTTGTTGATTCCATATAAAACATTGAGGACTTTTCTCCAAAAAAAAAAGGAACAGGTTCCTGTCAAAGAAGCACTTCCTTTAGTATTCAAGTTTGAATATTAGGAACCTCAACCCCTAGAGAAAGAAGAATGGGAAAAGGAAATTGACAATTCTTTGTTGAATTGGAGATTTGTATCTCAAAATCACAGATTGGCTTTACAAATCCATCTGTTTCACTAAAGTAAAGTGAAAACGTAAGTGAGTAGCAGATAGAGAACCACCCACTTAATCTAGATGAACAAATTGGACTCGTCTATTCTGTTTGTTCATATGTGATTTTGGAGATCAAGTACGTCTTCCCTAATTTTCTAAGTATACAGGTTTTGTTCTGTCAAGCACTTTTCTTTTGTATTTCCTTGATTTGTTTTAGAGGCTAGGTTAATTTATGATCAAAGTTTTTTCTCTTTCAAAAAAGTGGACATGCTAAACTTATTAGCAATAATAGAATTAGTTTGAGGTTTCTTACTCCATAAATAAATGTACTAGCTACATGTTCCTTATATTTGATTTGATAAACTCAACATTTAAATTTTTGAACTTATGTATCATCTGCATGCTATCTGTGATGATCTGCCACTTGTTCTTAAAAATAAGAAAGAATTTAGAGTCAAGGAGAAGAAACTAGAGTCTTGGAGAGGTTTCTGGATGACTCTAGAACATTGTGGATAGCTCTTGAAGTTCCTTGGAAGACTCTAGAGAAGTGTGGAATTTTCTAGAGATGTGTGGAACTCGTTAGATATGTGTAGAAGACTCTAGAGATATGTGGAACTCTTTATAGATGTGCGGAAGATTCTAGACATGTGTGGAGCTTGAAGGAGGATCCTGAAAGATTCTAGAATTGCATAGAAATATCTTGTAGTCTTTAGTTCTCTCTAGAATAGTATGGAAGATTCTAGAGAGGAACTAAAGTGTAAATAAGTGAGGGACTTATAAGTAATTATTAATTATACTTTCGCCCCTAAGTAGTAGTATAAATAGGAGTGCCACTCATTTGAACAAACCATCTAAGAAAATTGTTGCAATCTTCCAAGTATTCTAAAGAGTCTTCTTTCTAAAACTCTCTTGTCTTCTTAATCTAGTGTTCCCTTAGGGATCAAGAGTTAAAGGCTTACTAGTATTTGCTTGATCATGAAATAATCATGAGCAAATCGACTAGTGCCACATGTAAGTCTTAGTGAAGCTCTAAGTTCGTGACATATCACTATGTATGATGGCATGAAATAAAATATTCCAGAGAGTCGCCATCACTCTTGGATGTTGACAGCTTTAGAGTTTTAGATTCTTCTACAGACCAAGATTTGCCTATTTTAGGAGGAGGAACTGTGTGGGGTTTAGTTTCCCAAAGCATCAAAGCAACAATGTATCCACTAACAACTGAATCAAACATATAAAATGAAAGTAACTAGAGAAATAGAAAGATATGGACTACAATAAATTATAATTAATTAATAAATAAACAAAAAAGTGGCACACACTATTCAAAAGATAATGCAATTTACTCAAATGGAACCTCTAATCGTGAACCTATATTCACAAAAGCATCAAAATAAACTCAATAAAGAGCAAATCATCTGGGTGGTTGAAAACTTTACTGAAATTATAAACTTTTGGTTAAATCTATAAGCTACTAGAGCAACAATGGCATCAAATGGCGGTGGGTCACTGGAGCTCCTGTGTTTTGTTTGAGATAAGTGTGGCATCAAGTGTTTGCTAATGGAGTGCGAGGTTGAGGGTAAGAAAGGAGAGAAATTTTAGGATTTTCCTAATTTAGAATTATTCCTCCTAAAATTATCCACCACCCCTTATTATTCTAACCACAAACCTAAAATCTAATGGGGTCAAAATAAAGGTCCAAAATCATGGACTGGTTAAATATCTATGTATGCAAAAATCTTTACCTGTGTAAAACTGAATTACTAGATTGAGCTAAAATTACTAAAATGAATATTAAAAATATCTCAAATGATATATAAAAGGTACAATTTAATATAAAATAATGATCTAATAAAACTAATTAACATTTATTTTTATAGATATGATAAACATATTAAAAATTAAAACCTATTATTATTCAAAATAAACTAATTAAAATCTAAATATTTTGAAAATAAGGACAACTGTTGGTTAATCATTCTAAAATAGCATAAAATGTATTTTAAACTACTTTATGGAAAAAACTTAAATGTATGAATTTTCAAAACTGTTATGCCAAAATTGAGTATCAATAATAGTCCCTTTCTTTGGATATAATCAATGAAAGAGATCATAGAACAAGAAAATTGGCAAACCCAGTTTCGAACAAACGCATTACCTTCAAGTAATGATCTAGACATTGTACGAATTTATCAGAGCATGAAGATATCAATTTTGGTAAAATTTTGACCAAGTGTAACCTTAAGGGAGACTACACGGTCCGTGTGGCCTCTAGTGGTATGACACTTGTCCTTAATGTTGGCCGTATGGCCCTGCCGTGGAGTTTCAGCTAAGGCCATATCACACTTGGACCCTACATGGGTCGTGTGACACTTCACAGACCATGTGGTGGGCTGTGTGATGGCCTTGAGCTTGGAACACCAATGTTTGAAGCAAAGTAGTGAGACACGGCCACCTTCACAGGCCGTGTAAAGGTTTACGGTCCGTATGGCGAACCATATAGCTTCTGGAATGAAAACTTTTTTAAGTATAAAATCATCGTCTCGTAACTTGTCATGAAATATTGTTCCAAGTATAGGGATATCGGTGCCTATAAGACTCTTGTAGCTTCATACGGGCCATGTGTCCCTTCCGTGTTGGTAACCTTTGCCTAAAGTTTTCTAAGTCTTGGGTTATGGTTCAAAACTTTTGTCAAGAAAAGAATTCTGTCTAAGTAAGGGTATACGGGATGGTACATAGACCGTGTAGTGCCACATGACCCCTATACTCTTCCTTGAAGTGGTGACAGTCAATTTTTTAACTTGTTTCATTAATGGTGTTTTCGTAGATTTGGTTTGTCCTAATGGTCTTTTGGGACTTCCTATGCCACCTAAATACTTCCTAATGACATAAAATCTATTCTTAGCCTTCAAAATTCACTCCTCGCATTTTAAACTCTCTCAAACTTCTCTAAAGAACTCTTGTGGAATTCAAATTTCGGAATTAAGACAAACTCAACTCGTCTTCAAATTTCTCTCGGAACTTCTTCATTGATTCAAGGTATGAGGGTTTAATTCTTTGTTCCTTTTAATCAAGTAAACCCAAACTATTTTCAAGCAATTTTCATGAATTCTTAGTCTACTTTAAATTGGCATTTTAAATATTGTGATTCCTTAATTTGAGATAATGTATGGGCTATATTTATTTACTGATTTCAAGTTGATTTAAGCTATATTATGATGGGTTACATTGGATTTATGAAGATATGAATGTATGCATGTACGCTTTTAAGCATGTTTTGAGCATGAGCTATCTATATTATGTTTTAAATACGAATTTTCTCATGTTTTCACTTGAATCTTATAATGTATTATTGAATTGAGTTTGAATCTATATTACTAATGTCATTCTCATATCAGCCATAGCATATGCATTCATGAACAATGAATTTTTATGAAAATTATAATGTTGGTTAAGCCCAATTATGTTTATGTATATAATTTTTATAAGATTATGATTATGAAAAGAATGTGATCACATATATGTCTATTAATTAAGGCTCTTTAAGCATTTTGGGTACTTGCATCATTTTGTATATATAAATGAGCTATTCCTATGTATGAGTATTATGAATTATGAATTATATTTTGGCATTTGAGCCTAAATATGAACTATTGTGGATGATGTTTGGCCTTACAAGCTTAGATTTTCATTTGAAATGATTTGAAAAGACTTACTCCTCTTTAGAAGCTTGTATATGTATATTTTTAAGTATTATTTTGGGATGACGACTTAGCACTAATGGATTGGGGGTTCCTTTTCTTTCCTTGAACTATGTGGCTAATATAGGGTATGAGAATTCCATTTGAAATGGGGGTGCCCATAAGGAAGGTTGCTTCATATGAAATGGGGATGCCCATAAGGTGCAATATGATTTACCTTTGGTAAGTAGACCACCTCTTTACCGATGAGGAGTTTTTATCAGGATTCCAAGTAATAACTTGCTTGGTCTACTCATGTCAGTTGAGGTCTTATCCCAACTATATAGGAGCATCGCATTTCATGCATCATTGGTTTCATGGCATATTGTATACTACTTTTCTTAGGGTATATGGTCTTTTCTATTATATGTACCTTTGTCATCTAACATTCAAGTGCAGGTCTGGTAAATCATATACATTGCATCCCATATACATAGTATATTCAAATATACTAATGCATACTCTTGCCTACATGATCTCACCATGTAAGGACTAAGGATTTCGATCATCCACCATACGACACCTAGTTTGGATCTCAAGTTTTTGCTTGTTGTGGTGAATCCTATCTTCCAAGGACAAATCATCATCCTTCTACCTATGATAGTTTTTATCTATTTTACTTACTGTGAAGGTGAGGTGGTGTTATGTCTTGGTCCCTGACCTTTCTTATTAGTAGAGTCATTGTTGGATATATTGTTTGATTACATATTGGATAGCGTTATGTGATTTAGCTATGAGACTTATGACTTAATTACATGATATGATATGGAAGATCCTAAGTCCTGAATTGCCCCCATAGCATAAGTTAAACTTACCCACCCCTTAGTCTTTATGTACTATGTGTTATATGAATCTAGGTTAATTCCTTTACCGTATGATATCCTCATAGCATGAGTCCTACTTTACCATACCTTAGAATTATATGCTTATTATTTTAATATGCTTTGGGACCGACAATGTGAATTTGAATATTTTAAGGCTTGTTTGGGGACTCTCGGGTTCTCATTTGCCATGTCACTCCTAGACCTTTGATTTAGGTTATGAAGAAATTGTATCATAGCACTAGGTCTCTAAATGATCATCAGAGTCTAACACAACACGTCAAGTAGAGTCTTATTTATGGGTGTGATATGCACCATGCCAATGAATTGAAGGCTATGATGACATTCTAGTAATTGTCTCACTTCTTCATATCTTATTTTATGCTATGAATCATATATTTTGTTCTTGATCTTGATAGTGTCCTTGATCCATTACAAAAGATGCCTCGAGGGAGATCTCCTAGACTGGCTTCGGCTAATGAGGGTTGAGCACCTCAAGGGCTTGTGGATGAGCCTATGTCTAATGGTGAATTTCGTACGACCTTTTCTATGCTTTCCCAATTGGTGACTACTCAGGCCAGGTAGGCTAACCTTTCTCTGGATCTCAATCCAACCTCTAAAGTAAGGGATTTCACCCAGATGAATCCTACAGAGTTCTTTTAGTCAAAAGCTAATAAGGATGCTCAGGAGTTCATTGATGAGCTCACTAAAATATTGAAATTCATGGGTGTTACATCAGTAGAGAAAGTTGGACTGGGTGCCTATCAGTTGAAGGATGTAGTACAGTCTACAATCAGTGGTCTATGAAGAGAGTCTGTGGTTATGTTGTTAATTGGAAGGAGTTCAAGCTTGCCTTTTTGGATAGTTTCTTAGACCTTGAGCTTAGAGAAGCCAAGATGACTGAATTTATCAACCTCAATCAAGGGGGTATGAGTGTGAAGGACTATGGCCTCAAGTTTAATAAGCTCTCCAAGTATGCTCTGACATTTGTGGCTGATCCTCGTGCAAGAATGCACAATTTTATTTTTAGTATCTCTGACTTGCTTGTAAAAAAGTCTCGTACAATGATGCTCATTTAAGACATGGATATATCTAGTCTCATGGTGTATGCCGAACAAATGAAAGGAGAGAAACTCAAGGAGAGGAGAGTACATAATCCTAAGAGAGGCCATTTTGATGGTGGCTTCTCTGGTTCTAGAGGTGGGGGTTTTGGCCGCTTCCAATAGGGCTAGGGTTCTAATGCTCGGGTCACTAATGATAGGGTGCCTCCTTCCAAGGTACTGAGTGATAGTGTACTAGGGTATCCTCCATGTGACAAGTATAGAAAACCCTACACACATGCTTGTTAGAAGAATTTGGTTGCCTAATTCGGTCGTGGTCATATGACCCATAAGATTTCCAATTGTCCCAAGGTTGCTTAGAAGGTTCAGGGTCAAGTGGGTCGAGGTAGCTAGGCCAACCAAGAGCTCCTTAAGGTGGTTTCCCAAGGAACAATAGATTCTATGTGCTTCATGCCCATCAAGAGTTTAAGGAGGCCCCAGTTATTATTACCGATACGTTAAAAGTATTTAAATTTAATGCTTATGCTTTCCTTGACCTGAGTGCGAATTTGTCTTTTGTGACTCCTCTGTTGGCTATTAAGTTTTGTTTGAGTCCCAAATCTTGAGGGATCCTTTTTTAGTTTATACTACTATGGGTGTATCTGTTGTTGCAATAAAGTTTATCGTGGTTGTCCTATTTCTGTATTGCATAAGTTTTTCCCATATGATCTTGTTGAACTCGACATGTTTGATATTCATGTGATTTTAGGGAGGGATTTGTTGCATGCATCATATGCATTTATAGATTGTAGAACTTAGAGGGTCAACTTCTAACCTCTATGTGAGCCCATTAATGAAAGGAAGGGTAGTGACTCCGCTATTAAGGATTGGTTTATTTCCTAACTTAAGGCCCGAAAGATGATCTCCAAGGGGTGTATTTATCACATTGTTAGGGTCAAGGATGTGGAATCTGAGCTACCTACTCTTAATTCAATTCCTGTGGTGCATGAGTTTCCAGATGTGTTCCCTGAGGAATTACTCGGTATTCCTCCTAAAAAGGAAGTAGACTTCAGCATAGATCTTCTCCTGAACACTCAAACTATCTCTATTCCCTCTTATTGAATGGCACTAATAGAATTGAAAGAGTTGAAAGATCATTTGACGTATTTGTTAGAAAAACGTTTCATTAGACTAAGTATATCTCCATGAGGTGCTCTGGTGTTATTTGTAGGAAAGAAAGTTACATCTCTTCGTATGTGTATTAACTATTGGTAGTTGAATAAGGTGACCATCAAGAATAAATATTTGTTGCCTAGAATCGATTACTTGTTTGACCAACTTTAAGGGGCTACTGATTTCTCCAAGATTGACCTCCGTTCTGGGTTTCATCAGTTGAAGGTTAGAGAGTGTGATATTCCTAAGATGACCTTTTAGATTAGGTACGGGCACTTTGAATTTGTGGTGATGTCATTTGGTTTAACTAATGCGCTGGCCGTGTTTAAGGATCTTAGAATCAGCTGTTTAAGCCATTCCTTGATAGTTTTGTGGTTGTCTTCATTGATGAAATTCTCATTTGTTCCCTAAGTAATTGGGAGCATATGGATCATTTCAAGTTGGCTCTTCAAACCTTGAGGGAGAAGAAGTTGTATGCTAAGTTTATCAAATATGAGTTTTGGTTGGGTGAGGTAGCCTTTCTTGGCTATGTGGTGTTCGGTGATGGTATAAAGTTTGACCCAAAAAAGATCGAGGACATGAAGAGTTAGCCAAGACCATTGACTCCTTCAGACGTTTGAAGTTTTCTTCGGTTGGCTGGATATTACAGGAGGTTTGTTGAAGGGTTCTCATCTATTGCATCTCTGATGGCTAAATTAACCTAAAAAACGTTAAGGTTGTGTGATTTAATGAATATAATAGAACCTTTGAGACCTTAAAGGATTGGCTCACATCAGCTTATGTGTTGACTCTACCTAATGGTTTAGATAGATTCATGGTGTATTGTGATGCTTCTCGAATAGGGTTGGGGTGTGTGCTTATGCAACATGGTAAAGTGATAGCCTATGAGTTTACAATATGTGTTCACCCAAATATATCTTAATTTGAGGCAAAGGAGATGGTTGGAACTCCTAAAGGACTACGACATGAGTGTACAATACTATCCCGGCAAGTAATAGCTCGCTTGGTTTTACTCATGTTGTTTGAGGTATCATTCCCACTATATATGAGCATTGCATTTCATTCATCATTAATTTCATGGCATATTGTATACTACTTTTCTTTGGATATTTGATTTTTTCTATAATACGTGTCCTTGACATCTAACGTTGAAGTGCAGGTCTGGTAAGTAATTGTAAC